>JAOVVB010000018.1:6222162-6233855 GCA_028570985.1 Heterobranchus longifilis | reverse complement strand
TATCAAATGATTACTCTAGATTTGCTAGGAGCCATATACAAGAACATTACTGACCTTGATTTGCAACATAAAAAAGACAACAATGAAAATTTTTGAAAAAGTAAAAGAATCTTAGAAAAAGTCATGCAATTTTAAATTTCCTCAAAATTTGGAACATTGAGTTAAAACCAGAACTCAGTGCTGATGTTCTAGCGTATGATGCACAATATACAGAACATCATGCATGATATAAAAACGGAATTTATTAATAAACCTGGTAATTTGATGTATTAGAAAATGTTTGATTTGTATATCTTTAAACTATTTCCATCCTTGATATCGTGAGAAGACAGTTATGTTGGGTGACACAATCTTATCCATCCGGTTGATCCTGCTTTGCGGTAATGGCTCTTACGTGATCAGCTTTAAATTAATTTAAGAACCTTGATAAGTGCTAAATTAATAGATTTCGAACCCACTTTAAGATGAAGTATATTGGATTCTACTGTAACAGTGGGCGGTTGTGTTTGCAATTCTGATCAGCCATTATTCACAATGTCCATAAATGATGCAACCGCAACTTCTTATTTGATAACTAGATATAATCCTCGTGTTCTTTTGGATATAAGGAGATTAAAAAAAAAACAAAAAACCTGAGGTGTGGTGTGGTGTGGTGTGGTGTGATGACAGTGCGCCCTGTGTGGCATGTCACCTGGAGCATGCCAACCACAATTACACTTTATGACGTGACCTATTATGGGAAAATGAAAAACGAGAAAAAGAAAAAGAATGTACAAATACATTTTTGGTGTTTATTCTGCAGCCGCACCCCAACAGAGTACAGGATTTAAACTGGGTGGAGAAGAAATATGGGTGGGGAACTTTTTCTTTTTGTCAACATAACCTGTCCTTTTAGTCAGTAAAAGAACCTGTGTGACAAAAAGCGCAAATGAAAGTATATATGATGGGGATAAAAAAAAAAAAAAAAAAAAGCTTTGGTATTCGGGAGCATACCAAATGTGATTATTTCGAACCTATGGAGGCCTTGTTACTTTTAGAAATACTGTAAGTAGCTAGTTTTATTGGGATAAAAGAAGCTCTGGATTCAGGAACAGCCTCTGCTGTCAGTCTCTTTGAAACGCACATTCCAAACACTCATGGCCCATGGCATGCTCTTTAGCTGCTCTATTTTGGATCTTGTGATAATGTTATACAGTACAGTGCAGTATGTATGGAGACAGACAGGAAAGACATGACTGAATAGGCAAAGTTTGTTTCGGGTCCTGTCTGAAAGTGATTGGTGGCTGAAATTATGGGTCATGTAACTATTATTATTATTATTAATAATAATAATAATAATAATAATAATAATAATAATAATAATTGTTTCTTTATTCGTAATCTTGCAGTATTCAAAAGCCGCAGTCTGGCTGCCGTATTGGTAAAAGGCTAGTCAGCACGAGGTCATGTCACGTGACATCGATTCGCAAATATTGTTCCCGGGCTGATAGTGCAATGTTAATGAATAGATCAATGAAGTGGATCATGCCAGGCTGATAAATCTGTGGCACACCCCGTTTCACCCATGCCGGTCACGAACGCTCATTTTCAGAGACATGCGTCTGACAAAATGACAGTTGTTATCTGGTTAGCATTCTACTTTTGGCTAATGTATTTTAAAAACAGACATATTAGCGCGTGGTGTGTCTTTTTAGGCAATTTTTAGAGGCGTTATCTTCTCAAATAAGCACCCCTGAGTTGGAAAGTTTAATTAATAAGAGAATGAAAGCTGTGCAAAGGGAGTTGGAAATAGGGTCTTTAAAGGGTACTTATTTTTCCGACTTGGCTATTCTCCAAAAAAAACACACACAAAAAAAAACCTAGTCAATTAGTGTCTTAAGCTGCAGAAACAAAAAAAAACGTTATTAGTTCTAGCAAAAAGAAAAATGGGTTTAAAAGGTTTGGCATGAAAGCCTGCCTGTTTTTATATATCATGAAACCGAGTGTAATTCATGCAAGTGTTTTCTGCAATAAAGCAAACGTAGTGCGCGGGAAAAGGGAAGGGTTGGCACGCTTCATCAAAAAAACAATTAAAGATGCTAAAACAATAGGAATGAATGCACACACTATTTTTAATAATAATAATAATAATTATTAAGAACGAAAATTACGTGCTAGCTTTGACCACTTTGTGTTTGCATTAGTGCTCATTATCTCACTGGTTCGTTGCCAGTTCCAGGTGAGTTTTTGGGATCCTGTTATATTATGGGATGTGATTTCTAAATAATTGTTTGCTTTTCATGGTTGCTCGGCATACAGCGGCCACACCCTCGATATACCTTCAGGATATTTGATATAGACACAAAGCAATTGCCCCAATGTCAAGCAGCAGGTGACTGGCACCTTCTGAGTGAAACAGGGGGGAACGAAAATGGAAACATTTATTGGATTACTGCAGTGACAGCAATCTAATCTGTGCTGTTTATTTTTTGGGACTCGCTGTTGTCCTCAGTTAAGAGGACGTGATCGGTAAAGAAGTGTCATCGCAAATGAAAAATATCCGCCATTCTGGTTTTAATTATTGTTTTTTTTTAAATTCCTCATTTATCATTACTTGTGAGCCAGCCTTCCAGAGTGATGTCTGCTTCATGCGGTGACAGTGTTTCGAAGAAAAAATCCCCGGCCCAACACGTGACCGCTCGCATGTCTTGAGGCCTTTAACAAATTCAGGCGAGCGATTGGCTACAGAGGATCATCAAACAAATTAATTGTTTCCCCTCCATGGTAAGAAGGTGCTACTCTCCCAAATTGAGTGCCTGCACTTGGTTATTGCACTTTAATAGCTTGCTCGCCAAACTAACCATATATTACGCCGTGTGCAGGCTCAGATCGGAGAAGATGAATAGGCTATTAATTAGAGTTGCGCTGAGAGGGCACAGGGGATAGACTACTCATAGCCCTGCAATCAGCGTCAACGGGGCCCTTCTCTCCGTACACCAGCCAGGCCACTGTCAGGTCAAAAGGCTCCACTTCTAACTCGCGCATCCCAAAGGACAACTGAAGACATCTCAGTTAGCCAATGTACACGGACACGGAAGAGCCACCCCCAGGCTTCGCCGCGAGGATTCAGCGCGGCCTGATGTGTGATCGTCGTAAATATCAGCTGTATTGTTACGCCGAGGCGAAACTCGTCAACAACTGACTCACGTACTGCTGACTTTAAATGAGAAAGTTATGGATAAAACATTTGACATCCGAAGATGATTTGTAGCAAAAAGGCTACTTCGACTTCATCGCGGAGCCACGCTTTTGCGAATTAGCTTTTTATCACAATTAATTAGAGGAGTTGTTCCATCTTGTGCTCATCCGCGTGGGATAAATAAGTCAGAGGCGAAAATATATGTCCCTTTATTAGCTGCCGTGATCTCGTGCAGCATCTGTAGCTACGGAGCTGCTCAGTTTGCCGCGACTTTACCCACGAGTTGTGCGCCATCAATCATACCGAGCGCTAGTTTTATGGCTCGTTTTGTTAAAAACCCCCTTTTTTTAATGCAAGGTATCAGAGTTATGGCCTGTCTATGCAAATAAGGCAATTTTGACAGTTCGTTATTCATGCCATCGCCTTTTTAAACACTTAAAGGGAATAAATTCGTCGCTGACAGGCTGCTCTGAAATTGGCACTAAATATTATTAAATATTTTAACAAGTTCCTTGTAAATATCCCCTAAATGATGGGCAGCAAGAAAAATGGCCTTGCATCAACTTATTAGAGGCAGTAAAGTGGCTATGATTTATGGCAGAACAACTTGGGACATCGTTTTCTTTTCTTTTTTCTTTTTTTTTTTTTTTTTGTCCTTTTTGCCTATCTTATCCCTTTTGTCCTGATGCGCTCAGTAAACAGCTAAGTGTTGTTTAAAACCTGGTGATTTTTATATGTCATGATCCATCAGCGAGGGACACGGAGGGTTCGGGAAGGCCATCGGTTAGATAATCACTCTGATGGTGTACTGTACATCACGGCCGTACTTTTAACATCTTTTAAAGTGCTCCTTATCTTTTTATTGTTAAATGCTTTAAATTTTGTGGTGCCACGAGCCGCGAGCGCTGACTTCAAAGGCGTGTTTTTGTGTTTATAGCGAGGCGTGCGAATCCTGTTACGAGTACCACTATGAAATCGCTTTAATTGAACAGAGCACTATTTGAGATTAGTGTGAAGAGGTCGAGATATACGCCTAATGCAACAAAAGTTTAAGTCTTGCCATGGAATTTTCATAGCGCTCTCATCAAAACGTCCAAATCCTACTACCTGCGTTTGGAGTCCGTATGGTTTCTATGGAGCTTAATGTTTACTGTACATAACAAAGTTTTTTTGGCTATCTATCAGAAAAGGCAGTTAGATGACTCAGAGCGAATCTTTTTTTTCCCCAACTCATTCAATACAACAGCTTAAAAAAGTCAATGAAAAGCTGCCCTATTCTGTAGTATTCAATGTAGTGAACTTTGCCATATAGGAATGGCTATCATTGTTTGGCTTTTTTTTATCTTTAATAAAGAGTTTTTGTAGTGGCCAAGGCTGCCCGTGGGCCTGCTGCTAGATCCAGGTGTGGGAACGGCCTGCAGTTCATCAGCCCGTAGTTCTTGTTTCAGACATGACTGGTCCGTGCTCTCCAGATGTTTAATAAGAACCTCTGCTGCTCTGGACTTTTTTATTTCACGGTCACATATACCAAGTCATTAATTTGTTTCAATAAAAAGCCAAGCGACTGGTATTTTCTACAAATAGATTACCCGATATCAAAACCAGGAGCTCGGTTGGTGGTTTGTTACAGTATCTATTATTACAGACCTTTTGTCGAAGATAAAGAAAAAAAAAAAAAAAGATGAATGCAAAGGAATTTATGTCTGTCAGTGTTTAACCAGCTCCATATTGAGAATCACAGTTTTCACAGATGGTTTTAATTGGCCTTATCTCTGATTTTACAAGTCAAAACTGTGAATCATTTTCCAAAAAACACACACGCACACACACTGAAACCCTATTTAGACTTCACACACACTAATTCATTAATTCATCTTGTATACCGCTTATCCTGTATAGGGACGCAGGGGGCCTGAGGCTTGTCCTAGGAGACTTGGGGCACAAGGCAGGGAACACAGTACACACTTGACAGGGTGCCAATCCATCGCAGGGCACACACACACACACACACACATACTTTATACACACACACACACTCATTCACATACTTTGGGCAATTTGGGAATGACAGTTAGTCTACTCTGCATGTCTTTGGACTGTGGGAGGAAACCGGTGTACCCGGAGGAAACCCACCAAGCACAGGGAGAACAGGGAGAACTCACACACACACACACACACACACACACACACACACATATACTTATTATCTGATCTAATACAAGATCAACTATAAAAAAACTATATATATTTTTATATATAATATATATATATATATATATATATATTAATTGCTTTTTCTTCCAAAATATTGAACAACATTTAAATAAAATTTCCCCAAATTGCCATCTTCAAAATAAGGTAATTTATTCATTCTAACTACTCTTGAGTCAGATCTAAGTTGGTTAGTTATTGGATATAAAAACCCACAATCTGGGTTGTAACGTAAAAAAAAAGTTTAAAACGTATTTATGACATAAATAATTAGACCTAAAAACTCCTTAAGATGGAACTTAAGAGGGACAGAAGCACACAAATATAACAGTTTTATAAAACAAATGTACATGAAAAAAATTCCTTGCCCATGTTTACCGTCAGTACATACACATGACCAATTTAAAAAGTAAATTCTGGAGTTAATTCTGTAAAATATATAGTTTATAGATGTATAATCCATTTTTTCGCAGAAATTGTTAAGTACGGAATAAATCCCTTACTTTTATCAGTCTTCTAAAACAGCATGTCCTGAAGTGTTTTATTTTACAGCAAGTTGCCAGTGATTAAAAATGTAATCCATTGGAGAGTCATTTATTTCTAGCCATTACCTTTAATATTGTGCAACATCTACAATTAGTTCCTGTAAGCGCTTTGGTTATAACAGATAGAAATAAGTAATTTTTTCACCAGCGTATCTTATTTATCTTTCTTAAACTTTCCATCCTAGCTACAGTATTAGGCATAACACCAGTCCTAAGTGTGTTTCGCTCTCTTCCTAACAGTAGAGAGGCGATGACTGGCATGTCAGCGTAGTGCACTTCAGCCTCTCTCTCTTCATCCTTCTGCAAGTCATTTAGCTGCCTTGGCAGAGTCCTAGCGTTTGGTCGGCTTGGCTGTAACCTTGCCACCAGCTCCTGGGTGCTCTCCCCCACCCACATCCGTGTTAAGACTGGAACAGCGATGACTCAAGGCCCACAATGATGAGTGCACCTCGAGGGAAGAAAATAAAACTTGGGCCATGGAGGAGAGGAGGGTAGGAAGAGTGGCTTTAACAGTGGCTGGATGTAAAGGGGGGCTTTTGGGCTAAAAGCTCGGGTAGCTCTCGCCTTTGCCTTATTCGATTAGGCTGTCTGTTCCACAGGAAGCGCTGAAAGGCACCGTGATAGTATCGCTATGAGGAGCGCCACACGCAGACCCACAGACAGTTGCCAGTCCTCCTCTTTTGAATGCCAAAGTGGTCTTCAATCTAGTTAGAGCCGGACTGGCGTATCTCGTTCTCCCCAAACTCCCCCTCAGGTCCTGATTAGCAGGGTTAAATAAGAGGAGCTCTGTGTTGGTATTTCTGTGGTCACTCGTGTGCTGTGCACATTGCACTTTTAAACAAAAAAAATTATTTATCATCCCTCTGCCATATGCTTTGCAACTTTTTTCTTTGTCTTTTATAGTTGGTCTTTATAAAACCAGTGAGTATTTTGGAATGCATTCTTCTGGAGTGTCTGGTGCAGTGATGGCACAATGCTTCAAATCTCCGAGTTATTAATCAGAAGGTTGAGGGTTCATCAACAAGCTTCTGCTATTCATACCATAACCCTATCTGCCCCAGGGGTACGCTAAAATACCTACCAAGTAAAGTTTCCTTCTTAAAATCAAACCCACCCCCATTTGAGTAAATAAAATGATCCTGAGTATGTATATAAGTCTCACTGCGATGGAGGAAGATCTTTTGCATTGTAAAGGAAAGACGGCAGAGCGAAATGGCTTGGGGATGAAAAAGAAATGGAAAAATGGGGTCCTGATCTTCTCGGAAATGCCACAATAAATCGCAGCACCTCCCCAATGGATGGATGATTAAACGTGCTCCTAAACTGCCCTGATTTGTGGGGGCACCTTGCCGATTTTAGTTGCTACTGTTAACATTTTCATTCCTGCATTATGCATGCTGCTCTGGGGCAAGGAAGTGCTACAAACAAATGGCCTGAGGGATGAGCGTAAACACAACCTGCCTCCAGAGCTGAGAGTGTGAGAAAGAAGAAGAGAGAAGCACCACTCGCTGGCGTTATTCCTCTTCGATCGTTTAGTGTCTAATGGCCATCAGATGTTTCTTCTTCGGGGTAAAGCCGCAGTGCTCCTGAGGTCATTCTCTTCTCTTTAAGGTTCTTGTATAGGCCTGCGATGCACTGTAATGGTACAGTACATACAAGTAGGATGTACTGTAATCGCGAGGGATGTTATTGCCAAATCATATGATCGACTTAACAGCTGGTGAAACGATTCTTTAAAAATCAGCGAAAGTACACCAAACTGCTTTATAAGCAATGGTTGTTCTGGAATCATTTGAGTTTTATGGTTGCGTTGGTACATTTCACTTGTAAATCCAGTTGATAATTAACTACCATTTTTACAAGCTGCGGAGACTCTTTGTCTCTCTCGTAAGTCAAATAGACATCTGTTTATTCATATAAAACTTTATATTATTTCACTTGTCTCCAGCTGATGAGTTTGCCACTCACAGGGTCAGGATGAACCTGGTTAAAGCTTGTATATGCATTTGAGCGCTTGCGCATGCACATGCCTATGCATATGCGCGTATACTGTATACGTGTACAGTATAAAGTACATTTGGCATAGGAACGACATCCGATGTCAGCTCGTTTAGCATCATGGTGCAGCGCGATTCTCATCACCTCCTCTACCTCACTGCAACCCGATAATGCAAATCCATGCAAATAACACTTCACTGGCAGACAGTTTTCTGTGCCTGCTCTGTATTCACACACGTCACAGAGAAACTGTTCACGGTGAGGCGTCGGATTTACATGCAGGAAACCGAGACGTAAGAATAAAAAAAAACAAAAAACATGTTTTCAACCAAATTGCAATACACTCCCAGCTGAGGATTTAATTTCTTCTTTAATACTCGGTTTGTTTGTTCATCGTTAGTTAGTTATTTGTCCTGGCTCGAACGCTGTGGACCTGGGAACACTCGGCCTGATGTACATTCCAAAGAAATACAGCCCAGCTGAGCCGCCAGTCCATCACAGGTGCACGCGCTCATTCACACCTGGGGCAATTTGTTTTAGCCAAATCACTGGCATGTTTCTGGGATGTGGTAGGAAAACCACGAACCTGGAGCTCTGAGGTGCCAATTTTATCCACTTGTATACCACCGTGCCAGTGATATTAGTTTATGCTAATCCTGTCACTCAGATTTAATCCACTCTTTCAGAGGGTGTGTGATTTCACAGGGTGTCTACGATAATAATCCCAATGAAGCGTCTGCTGCAAGAACTTCCAAGGATTTTTAACTGGATTCCTTTTCCCGAATGCCCTTCAACCCAAGTTTTATTCTATTCTATTTTAATTAAGTTCAATTATTATAATATCAATTTTTTTTATGTACTACAAAATTAAAACATCTAACTCAATCCTTTATTAGCTTCCCAAAAACATGCCAACGTGTAAGTGGATTGGTGTCTCAAAATTAGACAGAGATGCAGTTTATGATTACGAATCCACCTACTGTACTGGCATCGGCTCGTGCCATGTGATGCCCATGTCCATGGTGTATTCCTTTCTTGTACCTGGGACGGAATTCGTATCCACAGGGACCCCAATCAGGGCAAAGTGTTTACTGACGATTGATAAACGAATCATTTGCACAAGTATTCCGAACATGGCGGTGATTATACAGTAGCCTTAAGGGTTTTTATGGGGTGTGTGATATTGCCGGCTTGTCTCGCATGTTTTTGTGGTGTAATTTCGCTTTAATTACGCGTGAATGGGAAGCAGCATGTTAAGGCTATTTTCAGGTCTTCTGAGATGTTTAGTCAGGTATAATTTGAGCTCATTGTCATGGTTGTGGTTGTGTTTTTTGGTTATTGGCATGTTGACCTTCTGAGGTCCGGTGTAGTCAAGGGTGTGAAAACCCCTTCGTGATATATATATATATACATTTTTGTTGTAGATTAAAGAAAAATGAAAAGCATTCGAGTTGCATTTCTTAGAAAGTGTAACGAAACGAGTTGAGGTCTCGCTGTGTTCGTAGTATGAACTCACATGGCACGGTGGTGTTTGTGCTGTGATCGAGTGCGGTGAAACAGAGGCTGCGCTCTTTTCTCGGCTTTCTCAGTTATCTCAGCTCGGGCGGTTAAAGAGCTCTCTTTTGCTTTGACATAATGTGACTCATGCACAGTGCATCAGAGGGAAAGCTGATATTGTCTTTTTATGACTTGACCTTTGAGTTATTAGTTTCCTCTTTGATGAATAACTGTTGTCGCTGTGCCTCCGAATAAGATGAGAGCGCCTTTTTTCGTGGAGACTTTCGCGTTTTTTTTTCTCCCTTTTTTTCCCCTCTTCCCCGACAGCGCCTCCGCCACCTTTTGACTCACGGCCGGAAAAAAGGAATTTGCTCTCTCATTCGTTTTGACAAGAAGATATGAGGCGATCTAATATGAAAAGTTATGGTTTGATTAATTGAGTGGAAAGTTGCGAGAAGGTCAAGAGCAGTTTGTTGGAAATGACTTTTGGTTCACAGAAAATGACCTTTCTCAGCGTAATTCTTGCACGTTGTCATATCTATTGGAAGCTGAAGTGCAACTGGAAACAATTAACATGACATCCTCCTCATATGTCACTCATCCCATCCCAGTGCGTTCGAAGCATTCTTTTCATCAGAGCTCACGCATGGTATGGCGTGCCCTATTCCTCCTGAGAATTATACAGAAAAATTGTGGTCCTAATTATAAAATTAGACGAGCTTCACCGTTAATACTGTACATTGTTGACGGTGTGCATGGTTACATCACATAACAGAAGCAGATATAGATCTTTATTTTTTTTGGACTTTTTGTGGACCAGTCATTGCTCTGATGTAGGTGGAATATGTTATAGAGTCGGAGTCATAACTTATCGTCGCATGCCTCACTCTGCCATATGAAGCCATTTGGCAGTGCGATAAGAACCGAAATAATGAAATATAGATGCACTTTTATGGCTTTTTTATTTATTTATTTTGATTGCACTTCTCTATATAAGAAAAATCCGACTTCCAGGCTTTGCAGCGTTGATAACCCGGTCCTCGGCGGAGGGAGCAAATATTTAAAGGTGTCCTCGGGTGTGATGCACATCTGCTTCGCAGCCTGAGGGCCAAATCCAACACACAACAAGGCAACAAATGCTGATCCTGGCCTTCTCTGCGGCAAAATAAAATATGGCTCAAGTTTTCATTAAGGTGCTATTGATTAGCTTTTCCTGGCGATGAATTACGGGCGACGATAAATAAAAAGGAAAATATTTTTATGACTTTTCGCAGGCCATGCCAGAATCAGCTCGCTCATCTCTCCCTCTCTCTCTCTCTCTTTATCTATATCTCTCTCTCTCTCTCTCTCTCTCTGGCCTCGACATGCGTGTTGTTGGGTTTTTTTTAAGCAGGAATTTTTGTGGTTCCCACAATGCCGGAGTGATGCTTTTTGTTTTTGTTTTTTTTAATCTGGATGAAAAAAAAAAAGAAGGGCATTGGGTGTTTTCGTGATAAATCGTCTCATCCCTTTCATGTGTCAGGAGTGAAAAATTCTTTTCGAAACACAGAAATCGCATACAGTCTGCTCGTTTCAGCCGGTCCCAGAACAAAATAAACATGTTCATTGTCGGCTGCCACGTAGGCTCCCACAAAGTCAAATGAAATCAGACGAAGTCGCTAAGAAGAGAAGAATCAGGAGAAAATAAAAAATGAGTACGAGGCATGTGGAAGACGAAGTTGAACGTGAGAGTTCAGTTTCTCTCTGCGGAAATTTATGTTCAACCCACTTTCAGAACATGTCCTACAGTGTTTTGTTTCTATTCCGACATCAAAGGAGGTTGATTTTCCTTTCCTTTTAAAGTTTAGCCCGGAGTTCACTTTTCTGCAGTGTTCTAGGCCTCCGTGCGCGGATCAGATTGCGTCTCATGTTGTGAAGATGTACAGGGGCACATTTAGGGAATAAAGTCTGAGGTAAGGCGAAGAGAGCGGTGATTTCTGAAAAGATGAAAGGCGTGCGGTTATTAGGAATGTTTCTGCTTCCTTTCTCTTGAAATGAGCCTGACACACTATTGTGCTCGGCAGCTACTTAATGTTATATGATCAGTAGATTGATTTCTATCGGTTTTAATGCGACCGTCACAAAATGACGGAAAGTTCATCGCGCTTAGGGTTCTTTTGCGCTTTGGAATCAAATTTGATGGAAATGATATAATTATGTACTTTATATTACTGCACCTATTATTATCCCAGCGGTACATTGTTAATCCTGTCGTGTATGTTGAA
>JAOVVB010000018.1:6193744-6205938 GCA_028570985.1 Heterobranchus longifilis | reverse complement strand
GTTTAAAACTAGAAGCTTGGATTGGACTGGAATGGAATGATTGTCATTTAGCAGTAATGTCATTTTAAAACCGCAACACGGAGTGCGCTCATGCGTCTCAGACGTCCATTTTGACTTTGTTCTTGCCCTTTCTGTGTGAACTGTTATGGCGGCATACATCACGCTGAGCTAATTAGCAATATAATTAGCATTGTAATTAGCCGGCTATAATAATTTCTTTTATTTATTATGGTTTTGGTTATTTATCCGGTATAAAAGAGGAATGCATGGTCATTAGGTGCTCTTTTTATTATGTTGATTTCAACCCTGATGTGACTTAAAGAAAGTATTCGCAAATTAGCTTCTGCTCCAGCGCCGTGCCGGTGTTAGCATGGCGGTGGGAGTTAACAAGGACAATTAAGTCTTAAAGACTAAAGCGCACCTACGTATCGTACATGCTGGCCCTACAAGACAGAACACGCTTCCTTGCACATCTGACTTGGCTTTAAAAGATCATGCGGATGCCCAGCGAGCTCTTTGTAGACTCTGCCTGACATCCATCCTAATGCGAATGTGACCAGTCGTGTTTCTGGAGAGCCCTTGGCAAAGGAGAGATGAATGGCAAATTAGTTTTCCCTTGAGGATAGACTAATTCAGTCGACTCTCAGAAGAACTTTATATGAAGGAATACGAGCTGTTTCAGTAGTGCATAGATGAAGATGTCAGTAAATGGTAGTCTACATAGACAGACACTTCCTGCTTCAAAAAAAACAAAAAACAAAAGGGTTTTCAGCCATGAAATGTCTCTAAAAGGCTATATAATTCCTTTTTATCACTCCGACTGTCTTTGTCAGTAAGCTTCTCAGTCTGCCGAATGCTCTCTTATGGCTCTTTTTTTTTTTTTTTGGTATATACAGTAAAGCCAGAAGCCCCTGTTTTTCCCTTTGAAAGGGTTAGACGCAGAAATGAACAATCTAATAAGAGCACAAGATGGATGATAATGTCTTTTTATTAACTTACTGAGTGGTTTGTTTTGGTAAATTGAAAGTCGTATTTTTCTCTCTAAACATCTAATTGGGCTTTTGGCGGATTTTACAATGAAATGAAAGCGGTTATTGTGCCGTCGAAAGCAGCGCCGTTCGTAAAATCCCAGTGTAAAAAAACAAGCCATTGACAAAACTAATATAAAATGATATATAAAAGCTGTCTCGTGAACCGAATGCTGATTTGTCTACATGGTATTCACTTTGAGAACTTGAGGGAGAAATAAATAAAGAAAGAAAAATAAAGAATCCAGTAGAGAAGATTGCATGTGACTGATCTGTTACTGTATGTGTGTTGTGTTTTTAGGGATCAGCTGGCAGAGATGTAAAAGTGTGTGCGGCGTTCCTGCATGAACAGAGACTGGACAAGTGGACAAGGAAGTGATCGACAGACAGACAGACAGACAGACAGACAGACAGAGCTCAATCCAGCTGGACACAACAAGGTGAGATTTACTCAGAGATGTCATGGAAAACGCATTGCATTTTGGGTCGATTTTGCCACGGTTTAGGATAGAGCAAAAAAAAACAACAAAAAAAAAAACCAAAGAAACGAGCTCACCAAGATTCTTTACAATACAAAGAAGCGGTACTTAAAAAATAGTCATGGGACTGTGAACTGTTCAGCACAATAGGCTCTGCGTTCAAGTCAATCCAGGACTTGTGATGCAATTTCTCGTGAATGAAAGCGTAAATAAAACGGATTGACGTTTACAGAAGACTTCACACTACAGTGATGACACTCTTAGCTGCAGGAAAACATTTGAATAGTGCAAACACATTAAATACAGCCGTACGACCGTGAAAGACCGAGGTGACTCAGAGCGCCCGCTGCAGTCATTCCTGTGAATATTCAGTAAATGGAAGGCCTGATCCTTCACACACCACTTCATTCACGAACACCACTCGCACATTACAGGAACTGACCTCGCTCCAAGCCTTTTCCACATGTTTGGGCTATTAAAGGAGTTCCTGAGAGGCCAGCGTTTCAGGCAGTCTGATCATGGCTCTGGTGTACCGAGTAAACATTCTACCTTGATGGTATCCGAGCACCAGTGAAACGCTGGGATAAGTGCATTAGTGTCGCAGGGATTATATACTGTAGAGGAATAAATTCTTAAAAAAAGTTTTTACTCTTTAAACAGTTTGATCTGAACACCCAGTCGTCCCAGTTTGACTTGAACACTTGTCTTGCATTTGTTTACTTTTAATTTGCCTTTCGGATTCAACTTGGTTACTTATTTATTACCTTTTTTTAATCTCAGTTTCTCAGCACTTGAAGGTTACACTGGCACTTTACTTCTTTAACGTGTTCTGTTTGCGCTCACATTGCAACGGCAAACTTTCACCATATCTACTTCAGCGCTGCTCTTATCAGTATTATGTTACACAAATAAAAGTGTTTCAGAACTGAAGTAGCTTTCTCTACTTCCCACAATACCTTGCATCCTCAACATCACAATCCCATTGTGTAGTAGTTACGATTACATTCCTGCTGCGAGGGGAATTATGGGTGTGGCATGACTACTATTTTTCTATTCAACCAGTAATTCAAAAATAGGAAAATTTGTCGTGTCGATTATTTATGTGGCAAAAACCTTATCGAACTGCATTTCAACTATAGTCGTACACAGGGTCCAAATTATTCAGATAATTTCCAGCTTTTTTGAAGTGCTTTTTAGACTACCTTGTTAAGGCGGAAATTAAATAATTTTTGAAATAATGTTCAAATCTAGCTCTAGTGTTAAAAAAAGGGGCTGGATCAACTTCTTTGGGCTGACCTGTGACCTTAGATATAGATATATTAGACGGCTCCTCTGCAAGCCCTGTTAGAAATCTTGTATTCATTCATTCAACGAATTTGGTGAATATTTGTCGTTCACCCACTTTCTTTTTCTTAACCTTACCGTCCGAGAGCGAGGCAAGTTTCGGCTATCGGAATTTCTAATTTCTCAATACGGGCAAATAATCCGTTTAATAAATCAGCGAGGGAGCGTGCATTATACAATGCCACTGAAGCAGATGGAGATATGAGCGTGTTTATGATCGTCTTGGTTTTCACACAACACAAAAGCCGACTGGCGGCGGTACAATAGCGGAGACTCCGAGCAACATTGAAGTTGCACCTCTGCTTCACAACACAGCTTAATTGAGTCACACATGCAGAGAAGCAGCCCAGTCACATCATGATACCCAGAGGCCTGGATTAATTAAGGGCTGAAAGCCCAGGAGTACTCGGTGTTCGGCAAGTGCAGAGTGTGACTGCGTTTTACCTTTCAGCCTTGTCGAAAAATAGCGTCTTGTATGTCACATCGGCAATGCTTTGAAACAGAGCTTATTGTTAAAGACTAAAATGTATAATCATGCTCTTTCAGCAGCTTGTTATAATGTTTCATGACTATAAAGTTCATATATTAATTCCACTACTACCCCTGCTCGGTGTAGTGAACATGGAGAGGTAGATCTCTATGCTTAATGCCTGTCCTGGAGACACATGGAGCAAAAGCGAGAGAAAAAAACTCAGGTTTAGGAACGATTATTATTTTTTTTTTTGCCGGGCCTTAAACCCCCTCCTCTTCCCGCTGTCGTGCTGTGCATTGGTGGTCAGGCCCTGGCGGGGGGCCGGAGGAAGCTCCCTGCTAGACGAGATGTCTGCCAAGAGCTAGAGGAAGGTAGGCCTGTCCCTGCGAATGGGCAGAAAATTGAGGTTAACAAGCATGGCGCATGCTAAGTGGCGATGGGAGTCCCCGAGCTCGTGGTTAAGGCCCTGGCCCAGCAGCTTCCTCCTCCTCCTCCTGCTCCTCCTCCGTGCAGAGATGCTGGCAGCATTCTCTGGCAGGAAGTGACCCGAACTCCCTGTATGCCTTCCTCTCAAATTAAGCCATCATCACACTGTGAGCTACCGATCCGACTGAATTACTGATATCACTGGTGTTACTCCGTCTGGTAATGTACGCTCTGGATCCTTTAAATATCTCATATGTTCCACTGGCATTTTCTCCGCACATATCGGATGACAGTAAAACTGTAGAACTGATGTTAACATATTTGAAATCATTAACCTGTTTTGCAGATTTGTAGAATGCATGACCAATAGAAAGAGACTTTTTCATAGTTTAGTCTAGTGATTCTAGGTGATTTAAACACTTGCTTTTTAATCCAGATTTGGCCTCGTTAGTCGAGAGTGTGATGTGTTTGGGGAAGAGCGTGCCAAGGAACCAGTTCCTGATCCTCTTGAAAATGGTGGTCTGGTACATGCTTCCACCAAACTGTTGCATCAGGTGTCGCGGCATCCGCTCTGGTGCTGGAAATGATCGGGTCGACTGGCCAAGACACTTCTGGTTTCAAGCTTTTTGCTGCAGCAGAGGTGAAGGGAAACCTTTGCGATATATAAAACCAGACTTCCATCGGAGTGGAGCGCTGTAATTTTTTACAAATTGTTTTGGTCGCACTCAGATCATTGCATAAAATCTCTTGTGTAAGCCTGCATTGGTTAAAATCTTCTTATATTAGAACGCCTACTAAAAAAGCCCCGTCTGATATCACTTGAGGCAACAATCTAATGCCTAATATAATAATTGATCAGTCCATTGTCTTCTTCCCTTAGAGCCCAGAATTTGTCCTACTGTAGGTATACATATGTCAAGCATACAGTATGTACTGTAAAAGCATTCTTCTTACACTTGAACTTGAGGGACCAGATCTACTGACGTGTTTGTGCATTCTGCTTGAAAAACCTTGTAAAACTGGCTTAGACACCTACCGCACCAAATATGCAGCAAAATGCATTTCCTCCGCCTATTCATTAGAGGTAAAATTGCGACAAAGGGTGGAGAAATACAAACTAAAACTATGTTTGTTCTATTCGATAAACTAGCAGCAGCCAGTTTTGTGAGTAATTTCGTACACCTCCCAAAACCAGGTGTAAATTAGTACAATGTGGGTTTGTTCCGAGCTTTATTGGCAGCGTTGCCAGGTGTGTTGTTGTTTATACGCAGGGCTGTTGCGCTCCACTTAAACTGGCGCTTTTGTGTTATTTTATTTATTCTCGTGTGTATTTTGAATTTATGACAAAATACGAGATCGTTCGGTGACCTCGGTGAAATTACTATTACGGGAAACGATGTCATTTGATACTGCTTGTCAGTGGGGATGTTTTTGTCTTGCAACCTTGGCTATAGAACACATATCAGGAACACACCTCGCACATTCAACACATGAGATACATCAGTCTCCTATGACACAGTGTTTTCCACAGCTGACCACATACAGTAAACCGCAGTTAAGCGCACAAAGTAGCTATCTCTTTTTATTCTTGTCATTAAAATATTAGATGGCATATTAGTTTATTAATTTCCTAGACACCGTTTACTTGTTCTGACATGAATCTCTTTATAAGTCACAGCTCCTGGGTTAACTTTCTCTATGCAACCCTGACTCAAAAGGTAAAGGAATGAACTCATCTATCAATACATTATCTTTGTATTTGTTTGCTTTCAATTGAGATGGATATTGGAATGTGGGAGGGACTCCGAAACGGTAAACCGGAGGAGCAACGTTATTAATGCGGCCTAGAAAGAAGAGCAGATATAATGAAGATAATATTGTGATATAACAAATCATTGTAAGTATTGTTACCATGGCGGGAAGTCAAGACCCTCAGGTAGTCTGTGAGGGTAAAGTCGGGTATTGTGCTGCTCGATAGTGTTATCAGACTCGAATAGAGACACCCCGGTGCTGCTAGTGTCAGCGGCACTCCGCCGTCTCCCCCGCCGATACCTACAGTACAACGCGGGTGCTGAGGATCGAGCTGAATGCTCCACATCCTGCTTAAATCCCCTCCCCAGGTGTCCCGAGGCCTATGTGTTTTTCCACCACCTTTCCTGCGGCAGCGTTTCCAGATGGCAAAGGGAGCTTATGCGCTGCAGTTTCAGTCAGGTGTACTTGTTATGCTCTTAAAGAGAAGGCTGAGTTGCCGAGTTTTCTTAAGACAGCGGCTCAGGAGAGGCCTTTCAAATCTAATCCTCTTCCCCAGATTCCAAGGGCTTGCAAATCTCCCTCGTTAACTTTGGACCGTGTTCGTCAGTGGGGCGATATTAAGTTGCTCCGATGAAAAGAGCTGAAGTTTAGCCTGCCTTTGACTTTGGTGTTTTCAAAAGACGAAGAAGAAGAAGAAGAAGAAGTTGATTCCTTTTTCTCTTTTAGTTTTAGCTTGATTGAGTTTGCGTGCGTGTTTCTTAAACCTCTTAGAGCTTCTGCCTGCCACACCTTGATGTTGTAACCTAAATTCCCCCTCTGGTAATCATTTATTTAAGTTCTTTTTATTGTCTTATTTCTGTTTCGGTTCTTCGAATTTGGCAGGTTCTTTTTTCCTTCCAAGAAAACCGCTTTACATTGAATTTCATGGAATATAAAAAGTGTGTCAGATACCAAGTTAAAGCTCTTTACAGTAACCCGACAGGAACGCATCTTCAGCTTCTGGCTATTCCTGTATGATTGACTAACTGTAGATTCCCTGGGAGGACACGTACAATGTGTGTCGTGAAAATTCCCCTGCTGACATGCTTCATAAAAAAGGATGAAACAAAACAAGACAAAAAAAAAAAAAAGACGCTCTCGGGTCCCCACGTTTGATTTTTCGTCCCCCCCCCTCTTTTTAAACCGCGCCGGGGCCGATTGTGTGAGACACATGAAAGGGCCGAGGCATGGCCAGGGAGCCTCTATTCAGGGCTACACTCCTAGAAAAGCTGGCCGTATCTAACCCCTGGCGACTGGCTGGCCCTATCACTCAAACGTCCCAGCAGCCTTTGTGGCTTTCCCAAGACCACAGTGAAATGATCTCTTTTGTTGCGCATCATTAGTTCCATCTGCTGTGTGAGCCTGGCTGTCTGTTGCGGGGGCAGGACGCCGTCATGGTGGCCAGGGGGCGAGGCGAGCGGCCCCGCGGCCTTGACGCTCGTGTCCCGACCTCCTCCTTCTCATCTACCGCTCAGGACGTCTGCCTCTCTTTCTCGCCCTCAGTCTCTTCCTTCTTTTCATTTTCTTTAGGCGCTTTTCTTTCAGTCTCGCTCTCTGTCAGTTCAATTCAAGTCGATTCAAAGTAGGCTTTATTGGCATGACCATATTAATATACAGTATCGCCAAAGCATCCGAATACATTTACATACACACACACACACACACACACACTTACAGGTTTGTCTTACTGTCTTTGTGGGGACCTTAGAATTAAAAATTGTATTCAAAATTTTATTATTATTTTTTTAATAAAAGCTGCAGTTTTTATCAAAACACGGATTTAATATTATACAACACACAATCCTGCACTTGCATTTTTTAAAAAAATTTAATCTATTTTTAATTTTTATTTATAATTCTTTTTTTCATTTGCCCTCATTATGACCCATATCCCTCATCAGATCTACCCTGAAATGACCCACATACCTACATTTTGGGAATAATATAATAATTCACATGGCCCAAAAATGATGACAAAAACCTGTCACACGTGCAAGATAATTCAACCTTTCAGAAGTGATAAATTGAATGAACTAGTAGCACAAGCCTTAATTATTTGCTCGGGATGCCAGCTGGCAGCCCATCAGCTGTTCATGATTAGAGCAAAAAGGGGAAAATAGACCTGATGCATAGCTCGTGCTATTTTTGCAGGGTTTTTTATTTTTTTAATTTATTTATTTTTTTTATGGCTGTGCTGCTTCGACATGTTTATTCCTATAGCAGTCACATGACCGCATATCTGAACCCTGAAAACGGCTTTGATCTAATTTGACAAGGTCGGATTCCTTGTGATTTGTGCGACTGCGTAATATTAATGTATCTGATTCACATTTGGCACAAAACACCTCCATCACTGGAATTAACAGGCACACAGGCCACACCCCCCTTTACTGAGACTGACAGGCACAGAGGCTATATCTTCTGCGTTACTGAGACCGAGAGAGAGAGAGAGAGAGAGAGAGATATACAAGTCATACCCACATCGCCTGGGCCGAGAAACAACAAGCCCGTACCTTCTCCTTCAATTCCACACAAGACTGATGCTGTTTTTTTCCCCTTCAGTACAGCTGTCAATCATAGAGGCCACACCTTGTCCTCAGCTGAAATGGACAGGCGATGATGTTGGGTCTCCTTATTCCAGCTATAAGCTTGGACAGATGCGTTTCTAATCTGGCGCTGATCTTTCTGCGTTGGTGAATTCAGGTTTTCAGGGCTTGTGCACATATTTCTGCTTAGATAATCATCTTTTGTTTTATTTCTATGGAATGCACAGGTTGGTGTGGCGTTACCAGAAATGTGCATATAGATGTTCGGTTTTCGCAGTATTATCAAGTGTCAATTTGTGAATATTCATAAGGGCTGATAACGTATTCCAGTAAAGTAGGGCTATATTGCGGTCCGATTCTCCTGAGTGAAATGTGTCCCTTATTTAATACTAAACCAGTAGTGTATGCCAGTGCAAATAATCATTCACACAATATGCATGTATACACAGTATGTAATATAAAATATATAGAATAAACTATATAACTTGTATGTACTGTATATAGAGGGGCGAGTTTCCTGTAGTGACAATTAATGTAGAGGTAGTTAATAAAGTTAAGAGAGCAAAGTCACTCATCAGCTATGCAAGTAAAATGCAAAATAAAAAATGACTGCACATTACTGTGCAAAAGTCTTGCGCCACTGATTCGTTCATATAAAACCGAATTAAATTACGCGGATCAAATTAAAGAACCGGGAACACAGTTTTACTACGGCAGGCTAAAGATGCATTTTAAAATTGTTTATGTAACAACCTCAAATCAGCAGCAGCCTCGTTTCCCCTCTCGTCTGTTCCAACCACTATGTCACCATCTGCACCTGTTTCTCACTGGCTCATGCCTTAAGCTACAGGAGTTGTTTTTATGCCACAAAAAGCATTTATTTAAAAACGTTCAGGTACAGAAAATGAGAGATTGATTGAAGTTTTTCATCAATCCTGGAGGACTATTGCGCAAGACTACTTAAAAAAAAGACAGGAAAGTTTGGCTCTTAAGAAACAAAATATAGAGAAATAAGAAGAGGCTCAAGACTTTTGCTCAGCACTGTATTACATGGATTGATTAATTGCTAGAGCGCTTGATAGACAGATATATATGTTAAAATTTCAGATTACACGTCCCATATAAAAAAAAAAAAAAGCTTAACGTTACAGTAGCTCGTCTTCTAAACTTTGCTCATTTTTGATTTAGTTGGTCACTAAAGTTCTGCTCGTACTGATTTTCCTTCCATCCAAGATGTGCCAGACAGATGTACCATTTTCTCCCTGCAAGAAAATATTTTATTCATGATTTGTATGAAAGATAAATCTTCAGAAAGTCTTAGAGCTGATGGGCATACACAATTTAACATCTGTCTTCCTCAGAATAATTAATAGCGCAGAGGAGCACTGGGGACCGAGACGTCAGGACTTTTCTTCCCCTTCCTTTTCTTTAATTATTGTCAAAAACAAAGCAAGCATGGATTTGCATCCAGCAGTGGCTGTGTCGCTGTTTTCTAGACTAGGGGAAGTAGAGGGAAGGAGGAGGAGATTAATCCTGGACCCGTTCCTAAGACCTGTTTACGTGCGTTTTTTCGGAATGTTTGTGATTTAAATGATGTAAAGCCTGTAGATGTATTTTCAAAAGATTTATGCTCAAAGTCCATTTCCACAGTGTCATTCGGTTTTCTAATGCCGCCACACCCTTAATATCTCCGGGCAGCACCTCGTGCTTTAATGTGATTGGCTTTGTTTCGCTTAAGTGTCACTCTCTCCTTGTAGGACTTTACTATGTTGATGATAATGCATAAAGTGCTGGACTGTATATATGTGTGTGTGTGTGTGTGTGTGTGTGTGTCCATGGATTTTCTCAGCCTAACTTTGGCAGGCCCCAGAGGTCATCTAATATAACCTGACCTCACGAGTTAGATTTTGGAATAGTAAGCTAATCCTTTACTGTAGGATTACTGTAACGTCTGGCCGATGCGCGGCGAGCGCAGAGAGACGGAGGGACACCGCAGATTGACTGCAGGACCGGACACTATTGGATAAATGACTGTGTTGCTATCGCCCTGAGTGACATCCTGTTGCCCGAAATCCAAAGTGCTATATTTGTTGCAGCTATTATGAAATAAAAACCTTTTGAAAAAGGCCACTATTCGGTTTGAATTGATTCCCTGAAAACTCCTGCGGTGAATGGGCTTTCATTTTGATGGCATTACTATGGAGAGAATGTGTTGTGTCAGTTTCACCTCTCCATTACTTTGTCCATTAGGGTGAAACCGCCTGATTTTATTTCTCGCACTCTATTTTCTGTGATAAAATGGAAATTCACACTCTTATTAAGTCTGAGTGACATCTATGTCTGGGAGCTGGAAGGAAAGTAAGTCAACTATATCTCGTTTCAGTTCATTTTTGCTCAATTTCCCTCTCGTGATCAAATATTTCACTTTCCAGTAGGGTCCTAATGGGAGTGTCAGTTTCAGGAGGCCCTATCTCACCGCTCTGCTGCCATTAGCGGCTCTCTTCGGCTGTTTCAAATTTCTACCTGTAAACAGTAAAAGCAACGGGTCTCCGTTGTTTTTTTAACCCGTTTCTCTCTGTTAACCGAAGTCGGCGCTTGAAATGCCACTGGAGTATCTTGTACGGAGCCTGAGATGAAACCTGCGTGAGTTGGGTGTCGACTTGTCATTGGCACTCCAAGTTTTTTTTCTTTCTTTCTTTCTTTCTTTCTTTCTTTCTTTTTTTTTTTAAAAACACACAATCTGTTCTGTTCAGTTGCACCCAATGGCATGTTGTTCAACGAGCATTCATTTTGTAACGACTTTGTGTTTGGCATTATTTACCCTTTATTTTAATCGAGCACGTCAGTCATCCACCCTCAGCACACCCAGGCTTGGACATTCTGGTTTCTTAGAAAATTTATTGCTAATAGAGCAATTAACTAATAATACAGGGAAGGCTGAAAATTATGCGGTATGATGAATGTCACGACATTTTTAGAAATCGAACCACGCCTCAAAAATACAGTTTATCTTTTCATTGTGTGGCACGCTTTTAAAGCTCTGTTCGTTTTTAAAAATAAATGACCTTTGATGTCTTTTCAATAAAACACTCTCGGGTAGAGAAACCCGCAGAATCTGTGACACGCAGGGCCGACCCCCTCCGTTCCCTTCCTAAAATAAGCCCTCTATTTCCTTTTTGGTTCTCCCTGGGGACCTGTTGTTATTCTGTTTTTTTTTTTTTTTTTTTTGAATCTAACCTTGTCAGGAAGGTCTAGATTGTTTTTTGTTGTATAGTCAATCCTTTTGTAGATCCTCTTAACACGTAAGGTTATTTAGACTCCCATCTTCAGGGTGACATAACACGTCTGATTTTAATGATATTATGACTACTTCCAGATCCATGTGCCTTTTCTCCGCTGGTGAGAATGACTGAGCGTGATGGCGGTAACTGGGTAGTAGCCTGGGAAAACCTTTCACAAAATTCATAAAACCTTTCATAAAATCTGATTTAAGTGAAATGTTTGAATGTATTTAAAGTATTCAATTGAAAGTCTATTATAAGATGCCCGGCCTCTTCTTTCATAATCGAATCTACTCATGGAAAAAGACAAAATTTTGTGGAATGATGTATTTCCGGTATGAAACAAGTTTTTTTTTCCGTTTTTTTTCTCTCTAAATTATCCGCATCATCCATGTCACATGATTTAAACCTCACTCATCACCCACAGCATTTGAACCTCATCCTCGTTCTATAATCTCTTCAATCTACCACATTAATATTTCTCCTAAAATAATTGTAATCAATGTGTTTACGTCTATTTGCTAGGTCTCTTCTGTCCCTTTATTAGGTCATTCACACACTGAAAACTTGACCCAGTATCTGCTTACAAAGAAAATCATTTCTAATTCTTGCTATGGCACGTAACTATGCAAAAACTCAATTAAAGCATGACTCATTGCGTAAGTAAATCACACTTAACTATCAAGTTTTTATTTTTTAACAACCTGTTTATTTATACAACTTGATGTCGGATAAATTCCAGTGCAAGTTTAAAAATTCTTCACTCGCTCACTCATTTATTGTCAATACTGTACCTCTTTATCCTGTATTCAGGGTCAGGGTGGGGG
>JAOVVB010000018.1:6171280-6193644 GCA_028570985.1 Heterobranchus longifilis | reverse complement strand
TCTATATGCTTTACCACTACTAATCATACCCAGTGCTTTCTGTCCAAAAATATATCTCCCCAAGGCAAACACACATGGCTGCGACATCATATATTTCAGTGCTGTGTGAAGATGAAATTGGAGTTTGCTGTAGTTCATTTAGAGCAGTTAATATGAACGCTGTAGTGATTTCCACCCATACTTCTGGTTTGTCCAGGCATGTGAGAACTCTCATTGTATTCGGATGTGGAAAGCCGTTGAGATCTATTTTGAGAAGGAAGTTCATTTGCTGTCATTTTGACACCAAAGGGAACGACTTTAGATTTAGATGATAAGGATGCTTGAAAGTTTTAGCGTTAAGAAGGCAAACAGCCAAAATCTAAGCCTGGTAAAGTGAACAGGACGTCCCAGGGCCGATGTGGTCACGTAGGTGGAGCCATGCTGTGCAAGGCACAATATAAAAATGGCACTCCCTGTTATATAGTCAATAACGTGAGTTTAAAATAACATTTTAAAATTGGCTGGGTACCTAGATGCAATTAAAGTGATACTCCACCCAAATCTATCTTTGTGGAGTATCGAGTAACCTCCCTCCGTAGACTTGAAAAGTCGCTGTAAAAAAAGTTAGGCGTTTTTATCCTCGGTGAGAAAGCGGCGGTGGTCAGCTTGTACTCGTATCAGTTGTGATAGATCCTTAATGGGGAACAGTTCTCACAGAAGAAAAAAAAGGGTATTAAAACATCCATAAATCTGAAAACCTTCAACATACAGTAGTCTTACTTGTCTGCTGTCCATCCATCTGCTCCGTATGAACAGTGTTAAGATGTAAGATGCTCTGGGTGCGATTTGTGTGGTGAGGGGGGGGGAGGGGATTTCCTCTGCTTTTGATATCCCCCTCTGTGGTCATTGAGTTGTTATCCCCGGGGAAGGGGGGGGTTATCCCTGCTTCTGGTCAGACAAAATCATTTCAATGAATCCCATATTACTGCCAGTCGACGGTGCAAGTTGATAAGCGATGTTATGGATCAGAATCCTATTTTAACTGTCTGTTGTTAGTCTGACAATGTCATAGGACTGCAATGCTAAACTGTCATAGTGGGACCTCCCCTACTAGGCCTTAGTTAAGTTAAGCCATGAAAACGTTGGCTCTAAAATTCCCACACAGTGGTGAGAGAAGCCAAATGTCAACAAATGACAGCACAGTCTGAGCGAAACTCAAACTAATATGTGGATCTAATGGAGTTACAATTTGTCCTGATTTGTACTAAATGCACTGAGAGTAAAGACAGAAAAAGCCTGCCAAGGTTCTTCTTTTCCTCTTTCATCTCGCACAAATTCACACACGCGCACGACAGTTGGAAGACTTTGAGATCACTGATAAAATGAATGAATGAATGAAACTGTGCGATCTGGAGTGATTACATGAGCAGCGTGGTGCAGGCACATGATGTTCCTATATCCAGAATGTAATAAACCTGAAAACATTTAGATCAAACCTACACATTTAACATTTTTAATACTGATATGATTAGTGATTCACGTCGTTATTCACTGAGTAAGAATCTTTAAAGCTATTTTTCTGTCAGCGAGGACTCTAAAGTTAAAACAAAAATGCATATAAAAATTAAGGTGGGACAGCTGCACATTGCATTTAAAGGAAGAGTAATGATGATCTGGATGCCTTTTTGCTCAAGTCACATTGCGTGACAAAGGCGTGTGTATATTGTACAGTATATTTATCTATCTATGCCCAAGGGCATGCTGGTAACATAACCTCAGAAAACCTCACCATTCAGGTTCAGATTTCTTCTTTTTCTCATGCCCATGCTTTACGGAATATGAGCAGTTTTGCATAGCGCTCAAAACCTCAAGTGTTTTATTTTTGGGTAGATTCAAGCTCAATTTTCATACATTATTTTTTTACCCTTGAGTATCCCTTTGTATCCTGATTGACCTTTTTTAGAAATAATACATTCTGTTCTGCACACATAAAACCCTCTAAGCTCACAGCATTTGATTTGCAACAAAATAAGCACCAACTGACAATGATGGACAACTTTCCACACTTTGTAAATGCCATGCGTTTAAGTAAAGGAATTGAGATTTATGAAACTTTCATGAAACATTAAAAAATGTTACTGAAACATCACCCACGGTCACTGAACAGTTAACACAGTTCTGCTCCCGTGATTGCTGTTTTATCACCAAAATCAAAATATGCATTTTTTTTCCAGTGCCTTCCCTCATTCACATGTTCTGACAAGGCTTTCACAAGTGGCTTGGCTCCAGGTTGTGTTTATAGTATTACTGTGTACTTTAGTGTACCTTGTTTTTATTTAAACATTGTTTTTTAAGGGGATTGTAGAAAAACTGGAATACATTTCAAACTGATTTTCAGTTAAAAAAAAAAGTATGTTAGTTGTTGTAAATATTAATGTTGTGTACAGATGTAATTACATCTACACAGGTTTAGAACTGAACTTGTGTCTGTATGAAATATTGGCATAGTCTTTGAATGTCCCCCCCAAAATAACAAAACAAAACAAAACTGGTAAACATATCCTGTTAAATGCTTTGTAGTATTGCCTTCTCATTTGTGCTTTCCTGTCCCAGAAAGAGTCATCACTGGAATGGAAAATACCAGAAAGTACATACCCCATTTGCTTGTGAAATACCCATCTTCCCGAAGCTTTTTGTTTTTGTCTTTTTTAACCTCGAGTACCTGTTCCATGGGTGTGTGCTTTTTCTTTCTTTTTTTCCCAAGTCGTGATGTAATGCATGAAAAATGTATTGAAAACAGTCATGTCATAACATATCGAAACCTGTTTTTACGTAATGATCTAGATATTTTAACAATATCAGCCCCATCTTAAAACACGCATTGAATACCTTCCTCTATGGTACGTCTTTTTTTTTTTTTTTTTTTCTTCCTCTTCTCGTCCTGCCTCTGAGGTTAGAGGGAGAGACATTGAAACTAAAGTTGGCAACATTCTTTGGCAGTGACACACAAAGAAGTATCACCTTATTGCTCCCTTTTTCAACACATGAAAAACACAAAGAGCTGAACCAGATGTTCGGGTTTTGATCTGAAAACTGATTGCGTGTATAGTAAGAAAAGTGTAAGCATATATTACACGATTAAATAAATGACAACTTTTTATTCTTGGTGCCAAGCAGTCACTGCTGTCGTACACTGTTGTGTTTGTGCACAAATATGTTTTAACTTAAACGATGGTTATTGAATATTCTGTTGACTATCTTGAGAGTGTGTTGAGCCATTGTGGCTATCACTCATGGTAATCACCAAACTCTTCTGTTTATTACAGATTTTTAGGAAACACTTGTATGGGTCGTATTACAGGGTCAGAACATACGATCATGTAGGTCGTTTGTTCCGACCCTCTAATACGACCCATACAAGTGTTTCCTAAATTAGCGCCCCTAGTGGAGGAAGTAAATACGACCCATATGAGCGTTTTTCGGCCACATACCTAAACGGTTTTAAACATGCTGTTAACATTGTTAAAACTGACGTTGTGGCCGTAGTTTTAGGTTTTTAGGCAACAAAACAACTTGGGTTAAAATCCTGATATTTGAGACATTAAATCACTCCCGTGCATTCTTCCTGTTACTTCCGGTCACTTAAAAAAAAAAAATGCTTTTATTTTCAACCGGGACACGAACCCCGGTCTCCTGGGTGAAAGTCCTGTGTTTGTTTGTTTTTTTTAAGGATACACTGAATTAGTATTGCATTATATGAATCAGCAATAGACCGGAAAACAAATATGTCCCAATTATTACTGGAACCCACTACATGTGAACAAGTTCCACGCTAGTCGGAAGCAGCAGTCTGGTGTTGAGGCGGAGATCCCTCTGTGTTCCAGAGGTGTCTCAGACAGGAGTGTTGCCTCACCTGCTCCTGTGTTTACCTCAGATGGTAGGATTAGGAAGCAGCCATGTGGAAGATATGACTCTAATCCGTCGTGCATTTACTTGGCACTCAGACACGGTCCTCCGCAACACTTCCGCTCTGCTAAAGGTAGAGCGACGCCCTTAAGGAATGTGAGAAATATCAACAGCTTTTTGAGGCTGTCTGAGTGTGATACAGCAATATTTGTGACAATCACCTAGAGGGACAGTTTTCCCAGTGGAGGAGGGTCACAGGTGGGCTGTTTGGGGATCAGTAAGAACGGGGTGTTTATGATTGCGTCTTATAGTTAAGATTAAGTTATATAGATTCAGATGCACAAGCAGTTGTTGGGAGGGTTACTTTTAAAACATACTCCACTACACATTAATGAATACATGCCCTAAAATGTAATTTGTAACCTATTCCATTAGATTGCTAAAATTAAGTAACTAGTATTTCAAAAGGGTCTTGCTGAGCTCATTTGTCTGGGTATTATATTTTTAAAAACACATTCCTGACATGTCTTTGCTGTGCGTCTCCTCTGCCACTGTCATGTGGCAGCTGCACTGCACGCCCATAAATTGTTGCACATTTTTGAAAAACAAATGTATTTATGGGAAATGCATGTCTTGTATGAATTTTAGAGCAAATATAAGAAAAGCAAACTAGAAGGGCACTCGGAGAGCGCAGACCTCCACCAAGGCCATGCCCTATCTCGCACTGTTAACAAAAAATTATTTGTGTATCCGCCTCGTGATTTGGATCCGCCCAAAATGTAATGGCTCATATACATCCTTCCTCCAAGTTTCATGAAAATCGGGTCAGTAGTTTCTCTGTAATCCTGCTGACAAACAAACCAACAAACTGAAAACAGAACCTCCTTGGTGGAGGTAATAAAGTAATCCTTTCAAGTAATCTATTTTTAACGACAGTAACTGTATTCAGAATACCACCAACTGTAACTGTAACAAAATACAGTTACTCATATTTTGTATTTTAAAACGTTTAAATCTCACCGTTACTCTCCAACCCTGTGCACAACATCCTGTAGATCAGTGCATCGTATACCCTACTGTCCAAAGCAGGCACTAACTGAACTCTCGAGTTGTGCCTGGCCTCTGCCAAACACACTCTCATATTCAGTTTTCATTTTAGAACTTATTGAATATTAAACTACACATAAGCTGTGCTTTAAGTCTCTGGTATGTTGTAACAACCCTTTGTTTTTCCAGTGAAAAGTACATCAGTTTATGTTTTTGTTGGCTGAAACATGTTGCTTTTTTAATTGACTAGCTGTTGAATAGAGACCCGCAACATGTCGCAAGGAAGGATAACTTATCTGTAGTAGGTACACCGTATTCGGTGCATTGGTTCACCCGAGCACTTTATAAAGTAAACAAGTTGAACAAATTTACAGTATCTTTCTACTGGTCTGTCTGCCTGACACTCTGTTTCTCTTTGATTTTAGACAAAAGTTCTGTTAATACAATTTCAAATACATTTTTGATTTTTTTTTTTTTTAATACATAAAAGGCAGCAAACAAAAGCTTTCTAATAAAACAGTGAGGTAAGTATATATACTAAGTATATCATACTGGCAATTCTTATGTTGTACACACCAGACGTGAATAAATTAATTTGCATGAATGAATTGCATATAAAGTCAATGCGATTAGACGTGAGTTCCAGTGAATGACACAAATTGCGAATCAAAACAAAAGATTCCAGCATCCAAACTCACGCAAATTAACCAAGTAGATTATTTTATTCGCATCTGGTCTGAACACATTAGGAGGCCCGACTATTGTCCTATGATAACTTTGATAACAGATGACGTTGGGGACATGGTCAAATCGATACATTATTGTGTGCATGTAATTTACATTGTAGATATTTTACAACCATTTGGAGACTGCGAGAGTTTACAGCTTTATCGTGTGTGTTTTTGTCCAGAGGACTCGCCCTCGAGGTCGTAACCACATCACCACCTCCATCACAAACAGTAGAAAGCAAAAGTCTTATTTATCCAATGTGCTGATAATTAAGCCGACATAATTGGAAATGTAATTAGCAATAGTAATAATTATTGCATTTAATACCTTTTCTCTTTAGTTATCAGGCTCATTCAGAGCGGTAATTAGCAGTCATGAGAATTTCATACTTTTGTCCTTATTCATTTTGGTCACCAATTATTTCTTTTGTATTTTGCATCAATACATCATTACCACATTCATTTAGATTTTTCAATAAACATACAAACACTGTGCTCGCCTACTTTTTGGAGTAGAAAAACTACTACTACTTAATTTTTAATGAATAGCGAAGCTGCATTGTTTCACTTTTTCCGTAACTTCACTCGTCGACCAGCAACAGGCAGAATGTGGTTTATTGGAGCTGTCGTCTTAATCTTAAGAAACACAAAATAGCACCTTTTTAAAGATGACATGTTTCATTTGCTCGACCTTCATAGAAAAAAGCCCCCCTTTCTTCTTTTACTTTAACCAGCTGTGGCCAAAAATAGGAGCTGCTCCCTTGGTCCCACCTGGATGAAAGCCAGTGTCAGGATTCTTGGTTTTACTGTCAGACTGTAACCTTTTACATCAACCTGTTTGCACCAGAGAGGTTGCTTTTCAACATTTAAAAAAAAGTGCTTTAAATCTTTAATTTCAAAGAAACTACACGTGATGGTAAACAGCTGTTTTTATGTTTATCTCCAGAAATCAGATGGCAGTAGAGTGAGCATCAGCCAGAGGCGATAACTCCTCCGTGGATTCAACTTCGGCACAGATTGTTCAACAGGAGGGTGAGTCTTCAACTTACACTCGTGTCTCATCACCCAATATTTGCTGTAAATTTGCTAACACATGTATTCAATAGCTACGGCAGTAATAAGTAAAAACACATGTCAAGTATAAATTGGGGCCAGATTGGTTTGCTATCAGTGAGAGGTCAAACTAAGTGATTTGTCATTCAGTTGTATGAAAAAGCATTTCACACTTCCTGTCAGCGGGAAACAAATTATTGGATCATTGACTTTCACGAAACACAAAATGCGGCTTGTAATGTGCAGTATTGGTGTCTCTGCTCCATGTTGAAGTTGCACCTCTGTTTCGAGGAACAACTTAATTGTCTCAAACATGCACACAAGCAGCACGCACGAGTCATGATACCCCAAGGCCTAGATTAATTAAGCTATGAAAACCCACGAGCAGAGAGCATTCAGCAGGTGCCTGTTTGCCTTGGTATGGGACTTGTTTTTGGCAGTGGTGCAGTGGCTCATTATAAATCTATAATTAAGTTACAATTTTATTTGCTTTTTTTTAACATACTGTCATAGGGGATCGACATGGCTTAAACTCTGATTCTGTTAAGTGCACTCTTGGCTACGTTGCTATTATATCCTCTATTCTTCCTCAGGAATTATACTTTGACAAATATGTGAATGAGAGGGTGAGAGTGATACTGTGTGTGCGTGTCACTCACTGGTTGTTATCCCGTGCCTCCTACAGGTGTTCTTGTTTTCAACTTGCTGTTGAGGCGCATCTTGTAATTCTTTAAAATCTCTTGATTTGTTCTTAATCCAAAACAAGCTGATTTGCACCCCCCCCCCTCCTCCTCCCACCCTCTGTATCTCAGCACAAAAACAAACATTGCGCCCTCCTGCCGGCTAAAGGGATGGTCCTCAGAACCCCCACAGTTCAGCTCATCCCGTGTTGCGGTGTGTTGGCAGCGCTAAGTGAATGCGATGAAGCGCCTCTCTCAGGGCAACGTCTGTTATTTTGAGTCACCTGCCAGCAAAAGAGGGAGGGTGAGACGCACAGCAGGGGCCCGAAGGACGGATGAGCAGGGCTGTGGGAGAGAATCCCCCCGCCTGCAGGGTGGTCAGACTGAATGAGAGTCACCACCACGGCGGTAACGTGTGCCAAGAGCTCGCTCAAGCTAACAATGTGGCCTGTGGAGGGGCAGACTGGGAAGGAAATTGAGGTTAACAACATTGTTACATATTAAACAGGGCTCGTCTGCGCGCACAGGATGAGGAATGGTTAATCCTTTAATAGTTAAGCATGTTATTTAGTAATGAAACCTGCAAGAAATTGTATTAAATCAAAAATATTTTTTTTTTCTTCTGGATATGCCACTCTAAGGAACTAAGGATCAAAGAGACATTAAAGTTAATAGAGAGGTAATATTTGCTGTGGAAAGCTGCAGTACATGTTGACTTTTAATAACTTTTAATTACAGTTTCTGTAAAACAATCAGCATCTCTTAAAACTCACCGATTTCAGAACAGTCCAAAAACAAATGCTCGTATTTCTGGGTAACCTCTGAGTGGTCCCATAACACTGTAAGGGTTTTTTTAATTAAAAAAATCAAAGCAGTATAATTAAATCTGAATTTAAAAGGAATATATTATGCTCATTTCCAGGTTCATACTTGTATTTTGGGCTTCTACTAGAACATGTTTACATGCGTTAATGTTCAAAAAACACATTATATTTCTCATACTGTGTGAATATACCTGCATTCACACTCTGTGTGAAACGCTCCATTTTAGCACCTGTCTCTTTATGCCCAGCTTCCGAAAAAGCCCAGTGTGTTGTGATTCGTCAGCATTTCCCGGACTTCCGCATCTGCGTCTCTGCACCACCACTGCAGCCGGGGAATGACTGTAACGGCACTGTTGCAGCACTTTCTACCTATATATTATATAGTTGTGACATCACAACTTCGCAGAACTCCTGACGGCTCGTTTAAAGGCAGAGTTTCTGAATACGAGCTGTGTGCATTTCTCTGTGGATTGAGCGTTTTGATACTTTCACAGTGTTTATAAAGCTCCTAGACCTGCTTTATACATAAAAAAAAAAAAGACATGGAAATTTCACTTTTTACAAAATGTAACCTTTTAACAGTACGTCCACAAAGCCCCTTCAATCGAAGTGACGAGTCAGCAGGTGTGAATATTGAGGTTTTTCACAGGTGCTAATTGTACATTACATTAGTACAGGTCTTAGCACTGGTTTTCACAGCTCCAGCCGTACTAGTGAATCTCACCGCTTTCCTTTACTCTTTCCCCCACTGTGCTTTGCCCAGGGGAGAGACGCCTTCTACGTGTTGTAATAAGGGTAGCTGATATAATGAAGGTCATTGTAATCAGAGCTAATGTGCCAAGGAGTCAAGACACTGTAGCTTTATTTGCCAGCAAGGCCCGGCATTTGGTACCCATGGGGATCAGGCTGATAGTGTTATCTTTGCTAACCTGACTCTAATACAGGCCTTGCTCCGCTGTTTGTGTCAGTGTCGGAGCTGAACTTTTCCCAGTGATCCCCTTCCGTGTGTGGATGGGCATGGATTGGGCTCCACGCCGCTCCATCCTGGTTAAATCCCATCCCAAGGTGTTTGGCTTCTCTCAGTTCACACACTGTATTTAAAGAGCCGCGTGCTCCCTCTCTCTGACTGTCTGACTCGGAAAACAGACCGTGCTCACATAGGCTTCGATTGAACGCACTTGACATAGAAACATTACATAGGCGTCTGCTGAGGACTGGCTCGTAAGAGATGACCTCTAAATCTAATCCTGTCCCTCAGGATATGCAAATGTCCTCAGCTCAAATTTGATTTGTTTTTGTCAGTTCAGGACACAGCAGTTTGTTTACAACTGTTATCTAACGCAGAGTAAAAAAAAACAAAAACGGATGGTGCGCACACGTACGTAGCTTTACTTTCTAAGACGTTTTGCAACCTTGCTCCCCAGACTGTTTTGATATTAAGATCTTGTATAAATTTGCCTTAAACTTTGGCATTGAAATTCCTTTTTTTTTTTTAGCTAATCATTCTGCGTGATGAGATAAATTACATAGCGAGGCTTAGCTTTCAAAAGTCTGATGAAATGATCCAACTACAGTAGTGTATCATTTACTCTAATTACTGTATTTAGTTATTGTTGAGGTAATTTGTAAAATTGGTTGATAGAATAATTAAACATGTTAGAATATGAACAGAGGGCTATTGTCAAAAACGTGGCCCAGACAGTTGTGAAACTGTAGCTGCAGAACTGGCAGTTTTCATCCACGAGAATTTGAAGTCAGAGGTCTGATGACCCATACGACACGTGACTGGATATTTATCAGAAACCCACTGACGTATCAGAAACAAAACCCATCTCTAACGGGGGATACTTGAAGGTTGATTACCATTTCTCTTATTTTTTTTGTACTTTCCGTTTTAATGTGCTGCTTTCTGTAAGAAACATCAAAAGCCTTTTTTTTCCTATTCATCCGAGCACCTCCAGGAAAAAAAAAAAAAAAAAAAGGCTACCCATATCTAACCCCATGCAAGTCCCCTGCTCCCATCATTCAAACTTCCAAGCCTCTCTTTGTGGCTTCCTAGAGGACCACGGTGAAATGATCTCTTTTGTTTCGCATCATTAGTTCCATCTGTTGTGCGAGCAGGCCTGTCTGTTCCGGAGCATGGCAACGTGATGGTCGCCAGGGGCGATTGGAGACGCTACCGTCCCGGCGGCTTGTGGCTCGACCTCCGCCACCACCATTGCCTCGTCCGTGATCCCCATGACACTCTCGCACTCGCTTGACTGTTTTTACTTATTTATTCATACATCTGGGGAAAATAGAAGCACATGCTTCATATGCATGAAATACAGTTAATTTAGTAGCTTTTGGAAGGAAGGAAGGAATTTAGCGCTGCGAGTTTTTAACCTTGTACGGCATTAGTCGATTCATCTGTGGCTTTGGTCTTAGTCGACTGAGGTTTCTTTAGTCGATTAGTCGTTTTCTCTCAACAAGGAAATATTTTATTCATGATTTACATGAATGATAAACCTTCAGAAAGTCTGCCGCTGATGGGCATACACAATTTAACATCTGTCTTCCTCAGAATAATTAATCGCACAGCAGAACACTTGGGACCCAGTGTTGGATTTTTCCTCTTTACTTGATCTAATTACTTCTTTAAAGAAGACTGGAATGATAAACATACCAGCTATACGCTCCGCTAAAGACACATATAATGATCACACTCAGGACTTGACATTTGCACCCGCCCACCCGCCAAATGAGGGTAGAAATCGGTGGTGGCGTGTAACACAGTCAATCTTACTAGCCACTTTTGTGGATTCAGACTACACAATATTTTTGTCTGTTACGATGGCCACTGTGTCACATTAGGCAATTACAGAGTCAGAAAAACTCGCCGTGGCTCGACTGAGAGACGTGACGGACTACACGTTGGTCCACGACCGGTCAGAGCTCGCCGTTTTTCACGACACGCGTGATGTCATCGGGAAGGAGGTGCTAGGAACCCGACTTCCATGTAGGAACAAGAATGTAAACATATACTTCATAGTTTTCAGTCACATGACTGGCGCGGAGCCTGGAGGGTGAACCACCAAGCTCCACAGAGCTGCCGCACAAGTCTATCAAATTTGTGTTTTGCGATCAGACATTCTCGATCTTTTTTCAGCCGAGGACCCCAACAAGAGAGAATATACCAGGGACCCCCTCATGTATGTCTCTTGGAATAATTTGCCATATTATTTTTACACTTCTATAGTAATGTGAAAGAACAACACAAGAGGAATGTATTAGAAAGATGTATTAAAATATTTGCAGTAGAGCTGCAACTAACAATTATTTTCATTATTGATTAATCTGCCGATTATTTCCTCGATTAATCATTTCGTCTATAAAATGCCAGAAAATAGTGAAAAATGCCCAAGTTCAAGGTGATGTTTTGTTTTGTCCAAAATCCAAAGATATTCAGTTTATTGTGATATAAAACAGAGAAAAACCCAAATGTATTCAGTTTAATATCATATAAAACAGAGATCTGATACGAGTTTTGCTTTTAGATGTTTTATTACAGAAGGTTTATGAAACCCATGAACAAAATAGCCCTATACAGTCTGTCATTGTGTTACTTATGGATGGAGTTATAATGAAAATAAATGATTCCCCTTTTTCCTGGGGAACCCCCGGAACCCCCTCAAAGACCCCCGGGGGTCCCCGGACCCCACTTTGAGAACCACTAGTTTAGATCACCATCAAAAGAGTAAAAACAAAGATATATGTACAAACTGCAAGTCCCTTCTTAGTTGACTAATTTGTTGTTTTGGTCTGAGTCGACTAAGATTTCTTTAGTCAAGTCGTCATTTCTATGCTTTTTTTGTGCTGAATGACTCATTTCCAAGAAACTTTTGAGCACATCTCTGGCAAACACAAGATTTAAAGTGGTGCTTTTGCATGATTTGTTGTGGAGAAACTCAGTTTTACAAATATGTTGATTAAATCATCAATTAGTCGACAAAATCGTATGAGTGTTAGTTACATTTCTTTAGTTGAGGACAGCTAATCCTAATGACATCATTGCGTTTGAGTTCATAAAGTTGCGACAGTGAAGCAATATATTCTTTGTAAACAATTTGTAATCTCTGAAGTGATAGCGTGCAGTTACAAATCACACAACTTGTCAGACTCACATTGTATGTCCACTCTGTGTGGAAAACGGGCTTTAATAGGTCAGATTTGTGTGCTTATTTTCCTGCAGTCGCGGGAGTAAATGATGCACCAACAGATGTAGCATTTTCTCTCAACAAGGAAATATTTTATTCATGATTTACATGAATGATAAATCTTCAGAAAGTCTTAGCGCTGATGGGCATACACAATTTAACATCTGTCTTCCTCAGAATAATTAATCGCATACCAGAACACTTGGGACCCAGTGTTGGATTTTTCCTCTCACTTTACTTGATCTAATTACTTCTTTAAAAGCACAACATTCTCTAAAGAAGACTGGAATGATAAACATACCAGCCATACGCTCCGCTAAAGAAAAAAATCTCATAAAGACTGCTTTTAGCCCCATCACTGTGAAACCCACCATACCTACAGTAAGACGATGAAATGTGGCCTTACGTTCTAATTATAATTCGTAATTCCCAAATGAATATTTCCATAATGTCTCCCGAGTGAATTGCTCTGGCCTTATCACCATAGTGTGAATGTACAGCACAAGGGCATCTGTGTGCGTGTCAATGCGGAGATCACCAGATCATTTTCATCGAAGACGGAGCCATCAAAGGTCATAGCCATCCAAATGACCTAACCTTGCAATGTAACACCTGGGTGTAAAAGTGGACTCATCCTATCTACTGGGATGGGTGTAATGTACCTCTAATGTATAAAGTGCGGAAATAAAATAAGAGTTATAGGTTGGTGGAGGAGGTTCAGTGCGGGCTGGAGAATACTGTAACTCTATAGGGTGGAATAGCTGTGTTGGTATCACCCGAGGTGACAGGCTATTGCCAAAGTGCTGTATTTGTTGGAACCATTATGAAATAAAGTCTGCGAAAAAGGCCAATATTCAGTTTGAATTGATTCCTGGAAAACTCCAGAAGTGAATATGCTTTCATTTTGATAGTATTACTATGGACAGAATGTGTTGTGTCAGTTTCACCTCGCCATTACTTTGCTCCATTAAGGCAAAACCGACTGATTTTATTTTTGCCCAGTCTATTTTCCGTGATAAAATGAAAATGGGAGAGCTTTATTAAGTCTGAGTGACACCTAAAGCTGCGAGCCAACAGGAAAATAAGTCATGTGGGATCTAGTTTCAGTTCATTTTTGCTCAATTCCCATCTCCTGATCAAATACTGCACTTTCCAGTAGGGGCCTAATGGGAGTGTCAAGTTCACAGAGGCCCTCTCTCTTCCTCTGACTCCATTACCTGATAACAGCACTGGTTTTGGCAATTATTTGCACAGTACACTGAAGCTATGCTTGTGCTGTGTGCACATTTGTAGGAGGTTGTAATTGAAGCTATATTGAGGCCATTTTATTAATTTCTACAAATCTTCCCTGCACATGTGTCCAAGTTGCTATGGGCACTAACCCATCTCATTTTCTTTGCTGTACTCTACTGACTATTTGAACTGTTCATTTTTAGTGAAGCTTTTGAATGCTGCTCCTCTTTAAGCCAAACAAACATGACCACTGATGTCTTGGGTTCAGGGCCTTTCAAACAACCTTTCAATAAAACAAGCTCAGCTGTGAGACATACAGGATCTCTCATGCTGGGCAGCCCCGCTGAAAATACCCTCCCTCCTGTTTCAAAGCCATCAGCTTTTGGTTCCCCCAGGAGAGCCAGCATTATCCTGCAGGGTTTATTTAAACTTGTTGGGAAGGTCTTGCCTTTTTTCATGCAGTATAGGTTATGTGACATTTAGCAGAACATCACTACATATGAAAGTGATTTTATTTGGCTTATCGATCCAAGTTTCAAGATAGATGCCAATTTCCTGTGGCAAGGAAACGGTGGCAGCCAGGTTTTTGATACGGCCTGCATGGTGCTGGGCAGGCCTCATCTGCCTGTGTCATAAGCATACGATGATGGATGCTGAGATGCCTGGGAGGCCTGCTGTGTGTGGCACACTTTTAGCACTTTGCGAGTGACGGTAACATGAAAGGTGGAGGGAAGGAAGGAAGATAGGAAGACAGGAAGGAAGGAAGGGAGGAAAGAAGGAAAGAAGGAAGGAAGGAAGGAAAGAAGGAAGGAGAAAGACAAATGAGCAGAGATGACAAAGGCATCCTTCACAGCTTGATACTGACGTCCCTGACTTGTTTTTATTGACCTTTTCTCTTTTCTTTCCCTTATCTATCTACAGTATAAGATATGCCACTTAAATAAATGTCATTTGACCATCTCTGGTTTCAGTGTCAAACCCTGACATGTGGTATTTTGATATAATTCATTTGTTCGTGTGGATCGTAGAGCCACGGTGAGGACATTTTCCCACCGGTTAATAAACTTGCAACAACACCGGTGTTACTGATTACACCGCAAACGCACCACAGCCGTGTCTGGCTCTCTGGTCGAGCTTTTGCTGCGTGGCACATTTTGGCAGCTGCCGGGTTGAGACAGGAGGTGGAAGCGCTGCCCGCTTCCCTTCACCACCCATGTTAACCATAGACTGTATTTAAATATGATGTTAACCATATTTAAATATGATGTTAAGACTGTATATAAATACGATGGTGCTCCGCCGTTGTCTCGCGATCTAGTTTCTGCTCCATTTTCTCTGCAAGAGAATCTGGCAAGAAAACACACCAATAATCTATTATAAACGATATAAATATATTAAATATGATATAAATTATTTGATTCTGCATTTTTGCTTTTCACTTTTGACACCAAATCCTCTGCCATCGTCTTATGTCTCGTCACATGATAAGTGAAATCTGGCTCCTGCGACTCTGCTGCTGCTGCAGAGCAGACACTTTCACGTGGGTGCTGATGGGACGATATGAAAATATTATGATTATCCTGTCCAAAATAATTGCGATTCGCGATAATATCCCGATAATCAACGAACTCGAACACGACAACTTTTTTTCTCTCGAAACCTTACGACTTTTTTACTCAAAACATGACTTTTTTTCTCGAAACATTACAGCTTTTTTCTGGAAACATTATGAGACCTTTTTTTTATATGAAACAAATATTTTTATTGCATCACAGATAGGACACTGTAGTAAACTGCAGTCAATTTGAATTTTTCTCGTGATCCACGACAGAATCGATTATTGTCCCTTAGCGCTGATACACAAAATTACATTTATTTTTATTTAAAAATGTGAAATGACAGTGTGGTTGGTGGTAATATAATGTAATCGGTGTATGCCCAAACACAACACCGACTACCGCTGCAAGCCTAGTGGATAGTGCATCCGTTCTGGCTGTTATATTGCATCACCTTACTGTGTATATAGCTGTATTTTACGGAATATAGGCACTCCTTTTTTTTTTTAATCACTTCTCCTTAACTGCCTCTTAAATCGTCAAACTGGTCAGTCTCAGTGTGTTACTTTTTTGTACCATCTTCGGAGGACAACTATGCTTTGGCTGAGACATTACTGGACCATTAAACTGCAACCCCACCCCAACCCCCACTCTCAAGCACTTTCAGTTCTGTATAAATGCATCGGAATTACTTCCAGGGGGGGGTGTGGTGCAAAAAGACCACTGGAAAGGCTACTTATTCTCTTAATGATGTCTCATCCTTTTTAAAAGTCGTCATCTTCATCCACAAATGGATGAGTACGGCAGAGGAGCACCCCAGGGACTGAGGTCATCCCAACCTCCTTGTCCCAGCACAGGAAGTTACTTTCTATGAAATGAGGCAGGACAGTTTGTATTAAAAGTTGAATTTGTTGACAGGGGGGCGGGGGCAGTGCAATGCCACATACCACATAGTAATTCTTGTGGGGGTGGATAAGTTGTCAGGTATTTGTGATTAGTTTGCTGCCCACTAATAGCTGTGGCAGGAGGAATACTGTAGACACAATATTTATGTTTTTGAATAAGTGTGTTAGATGTCAAAGCGGAATCCTTAACTGACAGAGGGCAGAGATATTCTTTATGAATGGCTATGTTGATTGTTTTCATATATCAAAAACTTGGCACTAGTGGCTTCATCAACTTGTTATAAATACAGTTGTCTTTGAATTGTGAAAGAAGTTAGAAAGAATTTTTCTCATGGGAGGGAACAAAAAGATAATCCATCCATTGCTAATCTATGGCATTAAGCTATCAACACCCATATATTATGGTCTGTGTCATGGTTGCGTGAATGAATTGTTGCTGAACTGAAATTTTGGACAAACATCGGAATTTTTTTATGTCTAGATTTTTACTGCCAAAGCTGAGGGAGCGACTTCTGAGGAGTGGTGCTGCCACAGTGGTAAAAAAAACCAAAACATTTACAATGTAACGCAATTTATTTATTTTTCAATCCCAGCACCTTTGGGCTGCCTACAAGCACACATCATGCGGGTGAGGTGTAGTCAGTGATATACATGACATGCGTCTCGGAGGACCCTCTGATTTGTATAATATCCTTCAGACAAGGTCACAGCAGTGCCTACGTCTTTGAAGATAGAGGAAAGAGAACATGTTCCCCCTTCATTGTGCCTGTGGAATAGAACAAACGTGAGATCACGGTGTCGAGGGGCTTCCACTCTTCAAAGTTGATATGAATCAGACATGAAACGATTTAGATAAAGTGATAGTTATCTTGATTCCTGGCGCCGTCCGTTGAATAGACATCTTAACGCGCAGGGAGGCTGAATGGCTGTGTTTTAGTGTGAAATCCTGGGGAAACGTATCCATCTGGTGTATGAATAATTTAGATGGCTCAAGTTGGTTCCTGTTGCTGTTGTGTTTGCGCTCAGCTTTCTCTCTCAGCTCAGCACCCCCACCTCACCCTCCCTCCCTTCTTGACATCACTCCTGAGGCTTGTTTGTGATGCTTAAAGGGAAGTTGGGCCACATGAGGAATCATGGGGAGGAGAGACTCACTTTCCCTCTCTGCTGTGCTTTCTGTCTCGCTTCTTCTGTCTTTCTGAGACCTTCACAAACCTCAGATAAACAGTTTAACACACACAAACACACACACTCCACGCACATACACACAAACACACATACTCCACGCACGCACGCACGCACGCACGCACGCACATACACACATCACGCACGCACGCACATACACACATACTCCACACACGCACACACACATATTGCACATGGAGACACTGTGGATGTAGATAAACTGTAGATGTACTCTGTTCTAAACATACAGTTCACCTTGCACACCTTTTGAAGTTTGAAAGGCTTGGATTTCAATAATTAAAATCTGATCATTAGCGTGCGCTGAACATTGTGTTAATAAGACTGGGTGTGACCGATAAAAGATTTTTTACGTGGCACTTATAAATGCATTATGCAGCACTTAACAGAGATGCATCAGAGTTGGTGAAAGTTCTTCTCATATGGAAAGTACGTGAGTGTAGGGAATTTAAAATGGATTCAAAGTGCTGAATTGCATCACTGACCCCTCAAGTAAACACGCACATATAATGATCCCACTCAGCGCTTGACATTCTATAAATAAAGTTGAATTGAATTGAATTGAATTCGCACCCGCTCACCTGCCAAATGCAGGTAGCGGGAAACAACACAACACATGCTGTACCTCCGCTACACACTCTGAAGTGGCAGTCAGCAGATCGGAGCCTCAGCTAGCGACTTTAGCATCTCGACGCCGGCAAACTCAAACTCCAAAGCCGCCGGAGTCTGTAACGTTAACCGGACCGCCTCAACTCACCACCAGATCAGCAAACTAGCTGCTGCCGCCACAGGTTACACACAGACCCAGCCAGCGCAAACCCCAGCGCCGGGGCTCACAGCACACTGGTGGCCACAACACAAAGTCTACTAGTCCGACGGAGAGTCAGAGCAGGCCCCAAGTCCCGCACTGGCTGATGCTGAGCCGCTAGCATCGGTCCGTCTTCTAGCCGCCACTGCTGCAAAAAGTATGTAACGTAAACACAGCATGTGTGTTACTTCGGTAAGACATGCTAAAATTGGAACCACAGCATGTGTGGAGCACGTAGTTTGTTGAGATTAGCGGTCTCCATAAGCAAACATTATTTTGTTGCTCACTGTTTCCGCTGTAGCTGAAGAGGGGCTCGGGAGCGCGCAAAACGTCACATCCGTTTATTTTCACGGAACATTTGGCCTGAATCCTTCACAATAGAAATCAGCCCACAGGCTGTTATAGGCAGCAGAGAAAGACTCATTTTTTAGGTTAAATTATAATCCTTTCACCCAAGGGCAATGGAAAAAAAAACAGTAATACATGTAAAAAGTTCCACATAGACTCTTTAAAAGGGTTCTAAGTCTAGTTCTTCAAGTAAATTGTAGCACACCAAAGTCAACTAAAATAAAAAAAAAACATAATTTCACAAAAACAAAATTGTGGCTTGCGAAAATGCTGAGTGGCTAGTAACTTTGTAAAACCACTAGCCACAGTGGCTGGTGAGCAAAAAAAGTTGATGTCGAGCCCTGATCCCACTTATACCAAATTTAAATATTTCTCTTTGCAATTGCACACACATAGTTATATACCAAATGTGCACATTTGCCTGCAACCCCCCCTCCCCCCCCCCCTGTTCTGGCAAACACTTGCAGCAGACGCACATGGCACACAAACATGTAAATCCACTAATATGCCAGGCCAGCTATACTTGCCCTGCATTGATTAATTTATTGTAAAAATGCAAGCATGCTCAGGTTGAGTTGTCCTCTGGTGTAATCCAGTCCCTGTCTTTAAAGGAACCAGTGAGGATGAGGGGGGTGGCATTGAGGAATAGGAGGAGGGAAAGATGGAGAGAGAGGGAGGAGGAGAGAGAGAGAGAGAGGGAGGGAGGAGGAGGGGGATGTGACAGGCCCTTGGAATCTCAACCTCTCTCTCCTGGCGCCCGCACTAATCAACCCCTGTAATTTATGCAGAAAATATGATTTATATTTAATTTCACTACACTTGCATTGTTAATTTGAGATGTAATTAACGCGTCGCCACGGCAACTAATTTCTCAATGCCGTAAATTATCACCGCCTTTTCATCAAAATTCAGTTACTTTGGCTCCTGTGTGCAGTGTTGTGATGCAATTAGGTTACCAGGGCAACCCCAAACTGTTAATTTTCTTTTGTTATATTGCAGCGTGGCAGAAGTTTTTATACCACCAAGTCATATTCACTTTTTGGGTGAACAAAGAACTTGGATATTTTTTTTATTTTATTTTTTTCTTGGTAAAAGGGGGGGACAGGGCTGCTAAACGGTGTCTGTGGAACATGCTGATCATGAAACACAAGTATACAACCCTGCATGCTGCTTTTCCCAACACTTGCTCCCCATATTGTTGGGAGCTGACTGATTGCTGAGACTTCTCTGCTATTCGAGTAGAGGTGTTTCAAAGTTGTCCTTTGGGAAAGGGCATATTTGTCAAAGGGAATCTATATAAATGAGAAATGTGTTCATTGTTCAAATTTAAGAGAGCTTGGTCTTTTTCTTCCTCCCACAGCCACTCTTTCCTCTCTCACTTTCTGTCTCATACATACAAACACACTCACACACGGCACATTTTCAGTACTCGCACTCCTTTTATTCCCCCAACAGTGACTGTGAAATGACTCAATATTTTAATCAACTGTATCTAATTTGCACTCCAGCAGAAGATAGGGCCACATGTGTGCTGTTGTTGCCCTGGCTGGCACTGAGTATGCCCACTGGATGCCTCTGAGCCGCCCTGGATTGCCACGCTTGCCAGTCTCTGTGGCCCACTCGGCGCGTCCGTCTCCAATCCATCCCCCCTTAGCTAGTCTTCAGTGGAAATATCAGGTCATTGGCTGCTAAGCTCTGGTTAACTGCAAAGGTAATTAAATTTGTAAGCAGGCTTTTTGAATCTTTTTAGCCTCTTCGGTAATACCGGGAGGGATTACAGCGTTTTTGAAGCACGGCTCTATTTTGACGCCGTGGCAGAAAGGGGCCACGTCCCAGTGACCAGACAGGGTTCACAACAGACAAACTAACTAACTGACAGATGCAGAGCCATGACGTCTTCTTTACTGTGGCTATACACGGGGAAGAATGTCAGGAAAATATTACTTTATTATTACCAGGCTTGCCGCGGTACTTGGTGTTATTGCTGTTTACATAGTGTTTGGCCATACATTGATTACCGTCGCTTTTAAAACATTTTCTTTTATTATAGAAAACCCCTGCATTTAATTCATTTTTTTTGTATCAGCGCCCATGTGAAAACAGCAGCAGAGTCACAGCACCGAGTAGCAGGAGTCAGATTTCACTTATCACGTGACGAGACTGAAAGGACGATGGCGGAGGATTTAGTGTCAAAAGGAAAAGTGCAGAATCGGCTGACCGGTGGTGTCATCGGTAACACCGGTGTTGTCACAAGTTTAATAACGGGTGGGACATTTTCCTCACCCTGTCATCCCTAGAGCACCCCCTGCAGCCAGAGGGAATGATACATTTCTGCATTAATGTGTGTGTGTGTGTGTGTGTGTATTTTTTCTAAAATAGTCAAAACAAGTGAATTTATTATTTGATGCCCACTGGCATCCTCAAAATCAGAAGCCTCACATGTGGTCAACACGTTCATGTTCCTCGTGTCTTTTTGAGTTTCAGTGGCGCTAACATGGCAACGATTTGCCTCATTTATGTTACAGAAGAGAAAGAGACAACTGTAAGGTGGGGGGGATTTCTTTTTCATATCACGATATTGTCCCTGCTGACTTTAAACAACAGTTTGACATTATTTGCCAAGACAGCATAATATAAGAGGATTCAGCGAGGGGGACCATGGGGAGAGCCCCAGCAGAGGCACTATAGAAAAACTCTCTTTCTCACAAAGTAACAAGGGCATTTGATTTTAAAAACATCTTTCATATCATTTTTGCCTGTTTTAATGCATTACCTGATAAATGCAAAAGGAGTGATTACATGGCAGCAATTTGACTTAACTGCACCCTCCAGTGCTTTGATCCCTCCCTGTCTGATCTTTTAACTATAGATTCACTCCGCCTCAGAGTTTAAAACAAGCCTGCACTTGCCTTATTCATCAGTATGTAGAAACTAATAAAATGTATAATGTATTGCATCACCTCTGAAACAGTAAGGTGCACATATTCTCCATCATGTGGAGGTTGTTTCTCGTGGATAACATTAACAGCAGTACTGTGTAATTCAGAAACAACGTTTGAATGTTTTTCTTAGGAAGAAAGCAACGAACAAAGTAATTTGACTTGATGTCAAACTTTGTCTAAATAACAATTAGAAGTCACAATGAGGCTGAACTGCCTAATCAAAATCAGTGTAATAGGACATCTAACCTGTCTGCTATGTCTGGCAAGTCTTGCTTGATTAGAACAACACCGTCAAAACATTCTTGCTATTGTCCTGGTGGATGCAAAGTACGAGTGTGAGGAAAGGTCATCAAGGAAGTTTTTATGTAACTCGCTCTGTAAAAACACTAAGTTGATTAGACTTGTTTATTTATTCAGGTCCAAAAGAGTATTTGCTTTTGTCGCATTTATTCCCATTTTGCCAGCACAAGGGGCCCTGGAAGACGAGTTACCAAGGAACACAAAATTTTAATTAGTGTATTTTAATCATTCAGGCTTTTCAAGCTAATCCACAGACTCCTGAGAATTCCCAAGATGCAGCTCTGTGCTGCTTTACCATTTATTGTTGAGTCTATTATAATTACTGTTAGCAGGTGGGGGCAGGGAGACGTTTATTATGTTTTTCCATCTTTATTATAATTACTAGAAAAAATGAAAGGATGCTGTTTCATTAAGTTTAGAGATGATGCCATTTTCCCCCTGTTTTTCCCCTCAATCTCCTTCCTGCCTTTGTTCCATAATGCTATTGTGCTGGCTTTCATTCCAGGGCTTTCATACATTGCACAGCTTTATGAGAAAAAAACAACAAGTAGAGACAGATCTCTTATTAAGAACAGAAGAGGGGAAAGATGGTCTTAAAGAACTTAATTTCTGAGGGTGTTTTCCTCTTTCTTTTTTTTTTTTTTTTTTTTTTTTTTTTA
>JAOVVB010000018.1:6160826-6171180 GCA_028570985.1 Heterobranchus longifilis | reverse complement strand
AGCCTCTTGGGCGAGTCTTGCTCATAGTGTTGGTGTTGTACAATGCAGTTATACATGTATCACAGCACATCGGTCTGAGCAGCGATCGGGTTATTTCCATCGTATAGAAGGAAAAGTTGTTTGTTTGATTTTGTAGCACTCGATTATGTTTGAAGAGTCTGATAGGTCAAAATGTGTTGGTATTTTAATGTAATCTATACATACAGTACAGTGGTAGCGGCTGCATGGTGGAGTAGTGGTTAGCACTGTCGCCACTGGACACCTCCAGGGTCCAGGATGGTTGGTGGGTTTCCTCCCACAATTCAAAGACATGCAGATTGGCATATGTGAATGAGTGTGTGAATGTTGACCAGTGGTCCTACCACGGTCGTAAAATGGGAATTAATACAGTGGTAATCACCATTGGCCTCCATGGTCCCTAGTTGGACTACAGAGGTTCCTAGATGGATGGAAGGATGGATACATACAGGTAGTAACGCCTAATTATTATATGGCAAACAAATAATGTAATCAAAGACTAATAAAAACATTGACATCATTGAGAATGTCACTTTTATGTAATATTTATGGAATGAGTCTCCAGTGTCGTTTTTTTTTCTAACAGTAAGTTCCCCACCATGGAAAAGTCTTGGGGACTAAAATAAAAGCAAGGCTGGTGAAGGAATGGCCGTTTATAGTTACTATCACACACATTATGCAAGGGGACATCATGTATTTTGTGGACAGTAAACAATATAAAATGTATTCATAATTGATTAAATATGCAATCAGTTGAAAACAATTAGCACGGACAACTTGCTGTGGTGTAAAAAGAATAGAATGCTTCAGGATGTGCTGTTAGAGGAAAACAATCAACTTTGGTGTGACAACAGTTCTCACACTATAGTGATGTTAATTATTGTCCTGTAATTGCATACACTGTCATATTTAATCCCTTACTTTTTCATCACAGCTACTTTTTCTATGATAATGAAAGTGTTTTCAATAGTTTTCTATGAGGCTGTGATTACGGACTAATGGCCTGCAGTTTATAAGTTCAGTTGTGCAGTGAATTCATACAAAACAATTTATTTCTTTATCTCTTAATCTTGACATGATCACAGGAACCGTTTTAATAATTCGCCTTTTTTTTTTTTTTTTTTTACTGTTTTTTGTAGAACGAACGTGAATAATACCAATATGATACATGTTTGAATTCATATTCTCCTTGGAAAAAAAAAAAACAAAGCAATAAAAACACATCTACAAAAAGTTTATTAAGCATGTTTGCTTATTGAAGTCTAAAGCAGTATTTGCTTTTGTCACATTTATTCCCCTTTTACCAGTGCAAGGGTCCCTGGAAGACGAGTTACCAAGGAACACAAAATTTTAATTAGTGTATTTTAATCATTCAGGCTTTTCGAGCTAATCCACAGACCCCTGAGAATTCCCAAGATGCAGCAGTGCACTGCTTTACCATTTATTGTTGAGTCTATTATAATTACTGTTAGCAGGTGGGGGCTGGGAGACGTTTATTATGTTTTTCCATCTTTATTATAATTACTGGGGGAAAAAAAAAATGAAAGGATGCTGTTTCATTACGTTTAGAGATGATGCCATGTTAGCCCCCTGTCCTCTCATTCTCATCTCATTGCGATTTTGTGCTTTAAAGCAATTACAATCGCTTCCATTCTCCGGTATTTATACATTTATAGTTCCATATAGAAAAAGATAAATAGCAAGGGATAAAGGAAAAGGGGGACGGCCTGACGTGGGGAAGGAAAAAGAAAAGAGAGAGAGACGGTCTTAATGAAGGGCTTTTCCAGAGCTGCCTTTCAAAATCCATCTAAAGCTCTGAAATCTGTGTGTGTCTGTGTGTAAAATCCAAATGTTTCAGATAGAATAATTGGAGATGGATCAGAACCCATGACCAGACACGAGGATGTGTTTTCTTCATTTACTCACTCTGCAAAAAGCAAAAAAAAAAAAAAGGAAAAGAAAGAGAAAAAAGAAACCCCAGATAAGACATTGGGAGTAATTCTTTAAGCCTTGAGCTTTGGGTGTTCTACGGGGATTTTTTTTCCCTTAAATCTCCTAAAATCATCTGTTTTTAATGTCAGTGTTTGGTTTCATTCGCAGCTTTATTTGCAGCTTGCTCACATGCTGCCGTCTATGAACTTCGAAGTATATTTTGGGGGGCTGTTTTTTCTTTTTTTTTTTTTTTTCCCCCCAGATGGTGTTTTAATAAATGCTGGATGTGTTTTATGGGAAGTGGTTTAAATAAACAGCTCTAATCTGATGTATCTGTTTGTGCACTTTAACAATTTCTATCTCCATATTGCCTGTCGATGTCTACCGCGGTGTAACATGGTGTAATTTCTTATGTCTGTCATGCCATCCTGTTAAGGTCAATGTTAGGCCCGTTTTCGTTCTCGGACTTCGCTCCTGCTCCGTTTTTCAGAAGTCCGGCAGGCGTGATGTGTATTTAGTGCCGAATCATGTGACTATTTCTCTGCCTCTCTGTAAGTCTGCAGCATTGCTGACAGCCCTGTTTTTTCATGTTTTCATGGAAAATTCCACATGTCCTTATTAGCTGAGAAAGCAGAAATATATTTCACAGCAGATCCCCCCCCCCAAAAAAAAAAAAAAAATTAATTAATGGAGCACTGCAGCGAGCGAAAGGCCAGCGCAAGGCAATTATAGTGTCTTTGTGAAGTGTCAGGATTTTGGAATTATAGAATCAAGCTGGACTGCCAGCGGTAATTATGGTTGAAGGAGGAAATCTCCTCACACCTTTGCTCATATTTAACAATTTTCAACTCAATTTCTAGAGCTCAGCTCTCTCCGTCCTCCTGTGGCCTGCGCCGATTTTGTCGGACTTAAGCACGTCTCCCGATTTGAGTCTTTAAATCATTTTTTTGTCTAAACTTTACAAGTTTAATACCAGGACTTCTGCATGGCTTGTGGACGATAATAACTTTAAAAAGCCTCTAGACCAGACTGTGTGTTGACAGCTTTATTATATACAGTACAGTACAGTCAGTATGCTTTAACATGATATAAGCAGAGGATAAGAAATGTACTCAATAGAGAAGACAAACCCAAAACAGACTTTGGAGTCTTTTTTGCTGAAGAAGAAAAAAAAAAAAAAAAAATCTCCCATCTTGCCCTGCACTGTAATCCACCAGTGGGTTAATCCAGGCCTTTGTAGGGTTGGGTTGTCTGCCGTACAGCACGTGTTGTGATGTGGATTTAACTCTTGTTTTTACAGACTAGGACCAAAGTGGTGGCTTTGAGGACTTCAGCCAATACTCTGTCTTTGTAGACACTTTAAGGGCTAGCTTTGACATTTGTTATGTCTGAGGTGAGCTCGTATTACCGCGAAGCAGCTATTTGGACCGCACATTATCATTTTGGTGGAAGGTTAAATTAAATTGAGACGTGACACTAGTCTTAGTTATTCTTAGCCGTATTGTAGCGTGGATGTTTAATTGAGGTTTATCGTGGGTAATGTCTTTACTGTTTACGTTTCACGACTGAGATTAGCTTGTTGGCAATCAGGACTAACAATCTTTAACAAAGCTTCTTCTCTTGATGTGGAATATGGAATGTGGGTAAATACACAACTGCAAATCACATACAGAATGGAGCAATTTGTGATGTTAATGTTTTTCAGTGACTCTTCAGGGAAGTGAAGACAAACACGCAATTAGTGTGCTCGCTGGCTCGAGGGTGGCTCAGAAACTGTGAGCGGCGTCTCACAGACAGGAACCGAAATCTCAGGTGAGATGCTGGCGAGTCACCTGACAGCCTTTCCACTTCAAACGTCTTCATCCCCAGTGTGGAATACATGCTCTGGATATCCCTTGAGCCGATTGTGTTGAAAGTTGTTTTCTTAACCCTTTACGAAATGATGGGTATTTCTTATAAACTTGTGGAGTTCCTTAAACTGGTGTACTAGTAGCAAAGCTTTCATCATACTAGTAACGTGCGTCCCAAATCAGAGGGAGCGCATCAAGAAGTCCATGAGGTGTCTTGTGATGGGAGAAGTCGTAGTCTGATGAGTCCAGATTGCCCCTATACCAAAGCCATGTGTGCGTCAGGGTGTAAGGACTGTAGGAGGACTGTAGTCGACTATCAGTGGCCATCCTTAGGTCGCTGGTTCGAATCCGGCTCGAAGGATCTCTCTAGGGGCAGTGTTGGCTCGGTGTGTTAAGGCTTTGAGTTACGGATCGGAAGATCGGTGGTTCGAGCCCCAGCTACGCCAGGTTGTCGCTTTTGGGCCCTTGAGCAAGGCCCTTAACCCTGTCTGCTCCAGGGGCGCCGTAAAGTGGCTGACCCAGCGCTCTGACCCCTGCCTACTAACAAGAAGCTGGGATATGATCTGGGGTTGCTTCAGTTAATCAGGTCTAGGCTTAGCAACCTTATGTGGCAACAAAATAAAGTCAGCTAACCACCTTAAGTTCCTGAATGACCAGGTTATCAGATCAGTTTTTTTCATCCCTGACGGCATGGGCATATACCAGGACTCAAATTGTAAAAGAGTGGTTCTGAGAGTTCTTTTTTCTTTATTACTCGGCAAAAATTCATGCAAATCTTGTGATGTTGCAAGATGTTGTCGAAATGATGCCACAGTGAAAGAGCTTAATATTAGAATTTTATGACATTGTATTTCTTTTTTTCTTTTTTCGGTCAGGGTATGCTCTAATATATACCACACTGTATATGAGGACATTTTTTACGGGCGTAGGCAGCTTGTTTGTAGCCTCTATATTACCGAAAGAAATCATAGTTTGAAAAACTTCTGGTCTGGTAAGTACTTTGTAACAGTTATTAGTCAGTTCTTGACATTATGGCCCAGTCCGTAGTGGAAATACATTCCAATATTTTTAACCGATGTGTAGTGAATTTGTAGGTGATTTAGGGCAACTCATGTCACAGAGTCGAGCAAACAAGAACCTAGGATTGAAATTTGGGACAATTTGGCACACTCTAGGAAAAAGTTTGGGAATTTGTGAAAGTCCCCCATATTGTACAGGTTAATGTTTTGGGAAAAACTATCCAGAATGACTTGCTTTATTAAAAAATCACTACAGTTTCCAATATTTGGTCTAATACCAACTGGTTCCTCACCTTAATAGCGGCACCAGTTGTGTCAGACGGTAATTCAGCTAGAGTTGTCGTTGTTAGTCTTACGGTTGCTCCTGTCGAGGGTTCGCCACAATGAACCATCCGATCCTCACACATTCTGGCACGGGTTTTACAACGGATCCTCTTCCTAATACGACCCTCACATTTTTATCCAGACTTGAAACCGGCACTGCATCCACTGGTTGTGGTTTGGGCATTGGGTGGGAATTGAACCTTGGCTGAGCCACCAGTGCTGTAATTCAGCTACAGTACCATGATAGCACCTCCTATTAAACTACCAACACCAATAACTTCCTTTAAGATTTCCATCGCTCCAGGAGAATTAAGCAAATATCACATGAGAGGCAGTGCTGTTGTACTGAATATCAGAACAGTCCTTCTTCTGACCAATTTTACTCAACATTATCATTGTCGATGCTTCTCTTTACATAAACGGTACACACACCTAACTACCATTTTAAAGATCCTGCCACAAGATCTGACTTACATGATTAAATAGTTAAACATCAGTTACCTTTTAATGCTTAGCCGTTAATGATAACTTGATAGCTATAAATGAAGCAATTCAATTGGATGTTTTGCTTCACATTAACGTTTATGACTACAGCCATGGACTCTGAACAGTTAGGACATGTTTATGGCATTTCAACAACAGCGTGAATAGAGAGATCAAATTCAACCTCACCTCAAGTATAGGAAGCGGTGAATGAGAAGTGAAGTGAAGAAAGGGAGCACGCGTGTGAAGCGCACGATTCAGCGCAGCCGTACTTGTGAATACCTTTCATGCCAATTCATGGCACCTTGTTCTCAATTTTAATGACCACATTCACTCGCCGATAGTGCTCTGGGCGCTCTCCGGTTGTCTGCCTTCACGCTCTCTATTAAAGATACTGTTTAAAAAGCCCTACACATCTATTTTGAATTTGACATTGGATAATTAATGTATACTTACTGCATGTGATTGGATAAGTGGCATATGTTAATATGTTTCAAATTGGTACATTTATCAGGCCTGCCACAGTATTTATATAATTATTTTCAAGTTCTGTCTGCTGGAATATTCAGTGAAATCTACTGCATCTGTTCAACACTCCACATTTGTCCAAGTTTGGGAGAAAAAGACACCGCTCTTGATGAATGCAACTCTTTTTTTTTTTCCCCGTCCTTGTAGCTTGTGTTCTTGTTGTAGCATTAAATTAATTCAAACATGGAGGAACTGGAAGGCCTTAAAAAGGCTGAGGTTAAGAAAGGAGCAAAAGATGATGATCTGTGTAATGCTTCTGGCGCGGCGGACGCATGTTTCGAATGAACAGCAAAAGAAATTGGGCTTAACTGAAACCATATGTTATGGCGCTATAGAAGAGGTCTGCTTAAGAGGATCATGGCTAAGTAATAAAAGGAGACAGTAAAAGGGCACGTGTGGCGCTTTGGGTGCATGATCGGCATTCTTTCTCATTCAGAACAGGTCCTTTAAAGGACCAGTAGTGCAAGAGTGAAGCCTATTAATCAGTCTGCCCAATGCGATGGACGGACACACACACACACACACACACACACACACACACACGTATGCTTGTCTCACACAAGTCTGCTTAGACGCACCATCATGAGAGTCTAAAGCCAGTGCTCTCAGAATGCTATATTTCCTATTAGTACTTTGTGTCTGTAATTATTACTATTAAACCCGGCGCCCTTGTTGTACCCTATGTAATTTTGTAATTATAATTAGGATTTCTTGATCTTGTCTCGTCCCTTGTTCTTCTCGATATGACTGTGGAATTGAAATGTGTGCCTAAGTTTAATCATAACAACCCTCTGGATAAAGAGGCATACTGCACCAATTACTCTCTTTTCTCTCGACTGATACACTTTCCGAGGCTCAGTCATGACATTGTCACGTTCTTTTCTTTCGTTCTTTTTTTTTTTTCTTTTCTTTTTTTTAATGGAGTGTGGAATTTAAGAGATGTTTCTCTTTATTTTCGCACCGTTCAGCCTAATTAAACGAAATGAAAAGGTAGTCTTTGAGTGCCGAGCTGTGAAACTCAGGCAGCAGATGACTTTATTTTATTGTTTAACGTTTAGGTTTAATTCACCCGACGTGTGCCGCTAATTTAGCCCCTTTTTATTCTTTTTACGACGGCTGTTTGTCGTCATTTAAACGCGACGGGCTGGTTTTCGACTTATTGTCCGACTGCTAAATGTAGAGTTAATATATAGCCGCGAAACACCGAATTCATTTGAGAAATGGCACACGCAGCGAGAAACCACTTATTTATCCGTTGTTAAACAGGAACCCTTTCATTTCCTGGAGTTAATAAGTAGGCCCTGGACGTCCATGGAAAGAGCCTGTTCTGTTTGATGGTTCTGTATGAGCTCTCGCAGGGTGTTTGTTCATTTGCTGCAGCATTTCAGTGTCATATTGTTGCTTACAGACTGACTGCTTCAGCGTAAATTGGCTGCAGCGGTAACACTGATTATCTGGGCCTCAGCGAGATCTGCTGGTTAAGTAACCGTGTCTGCTCCTACAGCAGGGAGAAAGCAGAAAACACTCCCCGGGAAGTGTGTTAAAGGAATACGCCGGTGCTTTTCAGCTGCGTGTGTGTGTGTGTGTGTGTGTGTGTGTGGGATTATCACAAGCAGTTTCTCTAAGAATAAAAATAAAAATGTGATTTAGTTCTAATTCGAATATGAATTTATTTAAAAGCTTTGAAGGAATTGGCATGAATTCTTCAGTTGAATGTCATTTAAAATAAACCTTAACTGTAAATATACATTAAAGCACTGTTTGTTTTTTTTTGTTTGTTTTCCATAGTGTTACTCCAGTGTTAGAAAGTTGAGTGAAGCTATTGAAGAGTTGCTTCAGTCGCTCGGTTCATGCTAAGAGTTCTAAGACGGTTGTAGTGAACATGAATTCAGATTACACCTACAGTCAAGAGCTTCTGATTACTGTAGGTTTGAGCTGATAGGATGTCTATAGTAACTCTGTTAACCATTCTTTATAACCAGAAAAGCATTTCAACATGCAAAATGTGTAAAATCTTGAGGAAGATTGGTGATTTTGCCACAGGCGTTCCATGTACTTTGACAGATGTGTGCGTCTGCTACATTTGGCTGAATTATAAAAGCCAGAAAGTGCCAGATCTTACTCCTGACTTGAACCAAATGATCCAGATGTCCCATCACTCTTAGAAGACAGCATCAGGATCATCTCCTTTTAGCCAAGAACAAGGAATTGATCCTACAATGGGACTAATTTTGGGGGTATTTTACCTTGATCTTCAAATAATTGGAAGATGATGATGATGACGATGATGAGGATAAGGTTACAATGGTGTCTCATAATGAAAACCTCACCATCAAGGCAATAAAAATAAAAAAAAAAGATCCCCTGTGCTACAAATTGAAGGTGCGTTCTGGGATGCTTTTCTGCTCACCCCAGTTGTAAAGAGTGGTTGTTTGAGATATTGTAAGAGGAACCGGCAGAACTGCTGAACCTGCAGATGTTGTGAGAACTCCTGAGCCTGAACCTGCAGAACTTCTCCTTGGTGGATGGTTTAGGGTTTTCACACCATTTTCTGGATAATGTTGTACATGAAAATCCCAGAAGGTTGGCAGTTTTTGAAATACTCCAACCAGCCTGTCTGATCCCATTCATTAAAAGTCATGGAGAGTCATCATTCTCTCCTTATTTCGATCCTTTCTGTGCCCATTAATAAGTGTATTTATATACAATACAATACAATACAATACCTTATTCTTATTATTATCTTATTCTTATTTCAAAAATATTCCGTGTTTGCTAGATTCTCGTTTTTGTATCCTGTTGCAGCAGGAGTACAGGAGCGCAGTACAGTACAGAACAGGCAAGTTTGTTTGTTTTTGTTTTTCGTCTCAGGTATGCAGTTACATGATTACACAGGCTGAAGTGTCACCTCCTTTTTAACATAAATTTCCTCTGTATTAAATGTAAGCTGCTGTAAGACCCAAAGGGGTCTCAACACTCTCTTTCCCAATGATGCTGTCAGACATGTGGGTGCCCCCTCAGAGAGAGGAGGCGTAATCAGGCTTTCATCTTTGGAGGAGAGGAGAGCCAGGTTCAGGCTGACTGCGCCACTTCTACCGGCCCATGTGGGCTCAAGCCCCTCAACCCCCCCCCAACATACAGCAGAAGACTTGGAAAAGATTTTGCACAGCAGCATTAATTTTCTGTGTTTCTGTGTTTCCGAGTGTGTGTGGGTGTGTGTGTGTGTGTGCTCTTTAACATGTGTTTTAAATTACAGGCCTGGTTTGTACGATCTACACCACATTAAGTCATTTGTATCCTTTGTAGATAAGTGCTGAAGCGTGAAGTATCGAGTTCAGCATGTGAATCTAGCTCTAAACGTTTCGAAATGTTACTTATGGTGGTTAATGGTGGTGAACTTGCTGAATAAAAGCCAGCCACATGTGCAGGAGGTTGTAATGGAGGAACTGATAGCTGGTGCTTCGCTCGTCTTTCATAACTGTACATACAGCTCGGAATAAAGGGCTAATAATTGTACACTCTCAGAAATAAAAGGTCACATTCTCCATGTCTTAAGAGGTCTTCAGTTGTCCATCTAGAATAACTGGTAAAGATGCAATTGTCTTTTTGAAAAAAAAAACAACTTTTTTGTTACAAATAATATGGAAAATATGTCAAATATGATTAAAAATTATAGTTGATGCCATGGCCTCGGGACAAGTGGTTGAAAAGTCCTGTTTAGAAAACCAGAAAATCCAGAATGATTGTTTGGGTTTGGATGATCCTGCTGTCAGTAATTTTATAGACAATCTATGACCACCGTCAGTCCTGGGAAGTGAAGCTTTGGGAGAACCTCGATGGGAATGGAATGGGGTTGTCTCAAGAAGCAACATACATAATAATCATTAAAATATAGAACCGACCTACTGTAAAACCTAGATCTAGGATGATTTTCGGGTGATAGGATCAGAACCGGGTTCGATTCCCGGCCAGGCTCGAGTCCCGTCTCTGTGTGCATGGAGTTTGCATGTTCTCCCCGTGCTTGGTGGGTTTCCTCTGGATACTCCGGTTTCCTCCCACATTCCATACACAGACCCTGAATACAGGATAAAGCGGTATAGAAGATGAGAGAGAGTGAGTGAGTGAGGATCAGAACCTTCCACTACAGTCATGTTCAAAAGTAATTCATTCTACTTGTTTTTGTAATAATTGTAGCTAATT
>JAOVVB010000018.1:6146581-6160726 GCA_028570985.1 Heterobranchus longifilis | reverse complement strand
TTCAAATCCAAGCAGTGCTCTGAGAATGAAGTTGACGCATCCTCTGAAACACAAATGTTTAATAGAGTTGGACTGGGATCAGAACAGAAATGCAGAAAGTAGAATATGTTTGCCTCTCTTTCACACTCGTCAGTAATGAAAGATAAGAGGACTGCAGTAAATCTTTAAGCCCCATGCTTTTGGTGCTCTGCAGGGATTTTAGCATCTTCCAGAAATATTTTATGTTTGTTTGTTTAAATACTATTTGGCCACTCCCTCTTCGTCTTGAGTCCCAAATGTGTGGCACTCGTGCATCTAAAACAATCAGGCAGCTGAAGTTTTGAAGCAAATAAATGGGTGGTTTCTCTGTTCTTTTTCTATCCCTATTTGTGAAGTTAGAGTATACAGACAGCCAACTTTGAGCACAATAGTCTTGCTTCATAAACGTGTCTTTGTGTATGATATGGCAGCAGTGTCTGCGGATGCCGTATGGGTTGACTAGTTGATCAGAGCTTGTAGTCTGGTTATGTTGGAGTCAACTACATCACATAAAACTTAACGCTTGCCATCATTTCAATGTCTGTCAAGGGCACCGTTTTGGCAACGGATCTCATCAATTCTCTTAAGTGAGCGGATCTGAAGCTGTCACTTGGCTAGAAAGCAATGTGCCAACGAACTTTATTTCAGAATGATGTCATTTGCCTTCTGTGAATGGACGCTATGCTGCGAGTCTTTGTTGAAAAACACCTGAAGGCTAAAATCCATCCGAAAAGAGAATTAGCATTTCGCTGTCGTCGGGTACAACCGCACAAAATAAAGATTTTAACAGTCACGAAGATCACATACCTTCAGTTTACAAAAGCAATAGGACTATCCTCGATTAAAGAAGCCCTCAGTCGACTAGCCCTTGTACGATTTTGACGACTAATCGATTAGTTGATTTAATCGACAGATCTGTAAAATTGAGTTTCTCCACAAATCATCCAAAAGCACCACGTTAAATCTTTTGTTTTTCAGAGATGTGCTCATAAGCTTCTTGGAAATCAGTCATTCAGCATGAAAAAAGCATAAAAAAATTACGAATCGACTAAAAAAATCTTAGTCGATTGGGTTTTAGTCGACTAAGAGGAAGCAGCCCTAAAAAGCAAACTTAAAAAACAACAACAATATTTCACTTATTTATTTATGACCCAGCGGTGGTGATGTGACATTTATGTCTTATTGCCACGGGAGCTAAAATGGTCAAGTCATGACAAGAGAGCCTTTATTCTGAAGAGACAAACAGACAGATTCACTCAAGAGACAAAGCTTTCTTTGTACAGGATCTGTATTTGCATGTGCAGTGTTATAGTTTATGGTTGAGTGGCTGTATTTGCTCAGATTCCTCCCAAAGAAAAGGATTCACGTGTCGCACCTGCCTCAGTAAAACAAAATAAAGTTTTTTATTTGACATCTCAAACGTACCATGAGATGGTTCTCTAGCTTGTTGAGCCAGTTCTTTGTATTCACAACAAATAACTGACAATCAGTCATATTTGATACATGATATCTTGTATGTGATGTGAAACAATGTTATGGTAACTCATAAATTAATGTTTAAAGAAAAGTCTTGCCACCAACTGTATGAACATCTAGTGTGTGCTGGTGGCTGACTATTCATTAAAACCCCTCCATTGCTATTTACATTGAAAGATAAATGAACTGACTCTCCTTCACAGAGAAGCAGTTTTACAGGTCCTAAAGTACATTACCCAGCAGGCATCACATGTGACGCTCTCAATGATGAACCCTCTTACAGGCCAGTTTAGGTCACGACCGTGTGAACCTGCCTGTGAGACTGTAGATACTGCATATACATTACAAAATATAATGACTATTTTGTACACTTTAAGGAAGTAGGCAAAAGATCAAAATGTCCCTATGCGCTATAGTGAGTGTTAGCAACTATGCTAGCTATGCTAGCTACATTTATGCTTTTTTCATTTTCATTGACCTTTATTTAACCACGAATGTTTCCATTGAGATTCAGAATCTCTTTTACAAGGGAGTCCTGGCCAAGATAGCAGCATAAAAAGTTTCACATAAGAAACAAACAATATACAATAAAACAGCAAATGACATCAACATGAGGTAGTAGTAGTGTTCAGTAACAGGACATGTGCATTCAGTGGTCAAATAGTACTTAATCCTGTTTTTGTAATCTTCTAGAAACTTAAGAAAGAAAGAAACTTAAGGTGATACTCAAGATGAGGGTGCAAAAGCTTAAAAAGCACTTTAACCAAAGACGGTGCAAAGTTGCAGCTACTGGAAGTCATAAAATCCCCTTTTTTTTTGGGCATGTTTTTCCCCAGTCGGTTAAAAAGAAAGTTTCAAGCCACCCATTGTCACACACAGCGACATTTCTTCCATGCTGATGTTGGCAACAAGATCAAACAAAAACAGTCCAGCGAAACTTGTTTGCAGCATAGTGATTCAGTTGGCATTGTCGGGAAATTAGAGCAACTACTAGTGAGCTCTACCTGTTTCTACTGGTTTCTGGCGTTACTCATTAAAACCAAACCTATAAGAAAAATGAACACTTGAACGTACATCAGCGTGATGAGAACTACCTACAAATTATTTGACGTGTCTCACGTCCCATGGAGGGCGTGGCTTTTATGACCTATACTGCAGCCAGCCACCAGGGGGCGATCAAGATGTTTTGGCTTCATGTTTGGGGAGCTGTCATCTCATCTATCTTTATATACAGTCTGAAGTTTCCAGCTGCTGTTTTTAATCACTGAGGCAAGCAGTGTTTCCACTGGTGGTTAGCCACTAGTAGGGCTGCACGATATGAGGAAAATATGCGATAACGTTGTTGAACATTGCGATAGCGATATTACTACTTTCAGTATACTTCTAAAATACAAAAAATTGCAAGTTATTTCGGACATTGTTTTATTGAACAAATCGAACATTTAACTGAACACAAAAGGCGTCATTTAAGAAAAAAAAGAAAAGAATGATAGTTACATTTTAAAGAGTAGTTTTCTACCAATACTCTCTTTCAACTAACTCAAAAAACTTCGCGATATTGCGATGACGATAAAAAAACGATAGATTGTGCAGCCCTAGCCACAAGCCAGTTGTACAGCTAAGGCGCTAGTTGACTGGGGATCAGGAGAAAGCAGCATTATCAGCAGCAGTGTTTCTGATCTGTAGTGTTGCTCCACGGTGGAGACACATGTTTTGGGCAGGAAACTTATCTGAGCCAAAAATCCTCAGTCGTTTGTCCTCCATTCATTGACCAGAATCTTAGACTACTACAGCTGGCTAGAGTGACACAGAGACTTTTGGCAAGCATTGTGGGTGAATGTAGACCTGCCACTCTATAATTAATATATTTAAAAACTTGATTTACATTTAGGATTATTGTCAGTGAAAGGCGCCCAAAGCTGGTGCCAAGCAAATCAGTTTTCACGCCTGCTCACAAGGTTTCATACTGCAGTTGAAAGTTATTGTTTTGACCTTTACTTCTCTTAAATCTGCCTCTTGGACTTGAAACCGTCCTCTCTCAATCCATTTCTGAAATTCTTTAAGCTTCACTGTGTATTTAGCACCACATCATTGCTCTATTCTGGGATGTTTTTGAGGGCAGAAAGGAGAGGAGAGTAAGCGGTCATCTCAAGTGGATATTTTTCATGTTTTCATGAAAAATTCCACATCTTCTCATGAGGTGGCTTTCAGGAAAAAAAAGAGATATATTTCAGGACAGGTCCTAGGAAAACATTATTAATAGACCTTTGAAGTGTGAAAGGGCATCCCGATGCAATTATAGAGTCTTTGTGAAGTGTCAGGATTTTGGAATTATAAAATCACTCTGGATTGGCAGCAGTAATTATGGTGGCTGAAAGACACATTTTCTCATACCTTTGCTGATGCAGCCTATCAACTGTGCAGTCTTTCCTCTCTGTTTAAAGGGTTTCCTAGTTTTATATGCTTGCGTTTCACTACGGCCTTTGTAGTTTTAAACGATTAAAAGTTATTTTAATGCTTGTCTTTTTGCACAGAATGTACAGTGTGATGTAGCATATAAAGAAGTACTTAACTCCTCATATGGAAAACTGCTTCTGTCACAGTTGCACTCTTACTGTATGTCAAGTGTCTTTTTTTAGTTTTCTGTGTAAATTCATGACTTTTTTTTCTTGTGAAGGTTAAACTGGGGCATCATTTGTTTGACCTGTGCTCTGTTGACTAATCTATTAGTCACTGATACAACAACTAGGGCTGCACAAGTAATTTTTATTACAAATGAAATTTTGATTCATACCTCTATGCAATCTCAGTTTTCCGACAGCTCTATTTGCACATTAGCAATGTGATCCGTATCAAGCACTCTTAAAGGGAAACTCCACCGATTTTATGCAGTATGACTGCATACAGTATGTAAAGAATGTTGTACAAAGCATTTTGTGGCTCCAGAGTAAGTCTGATAAATTGCCTCAAATTATGTCACTTTGTTTGGGGCTGAAGACTAAAATGAAAAAAAAAGAAATGGGGGTGGGGAGTCAAAAAGAGTAGAGGCCACCAGACCTCTGTAGCTTGCTCCTCTTCTCTGCTAGAGGCTCAACGGCTCGTGGCTACATTAGCAAACATAACGCACCCAAATCTCTGACCGAACTGTCGGCGGTTGAGTGGCATTGTGGGTAATGTAGGTGCTGATTTTTGACAAGGATAAAGAATGACCGGGATAAAGAAATATGATATCTCTGGTTCTGCCGCATCAATTTTGATACATTATTAAAAAACTATCGATCGTTAGTTCGACATCGTGATTGCTCTTTTAAGTTGCATCAACTGACCAGACTACCTTACACCATGTGACAAACTCTGCACAGGTACTGTAGAGGGGGATGCACCATAAAGTTTTGATAAAAACACTGTGCTTGCACCAAAATTGATTATAATGACAGTCGAAAGCTCATAATTTGACTGATTTGAAAAACGCATAAGAAAAATACAGACTTGCAAAGGCCTTAAGACTGCAAATCCGAAACATTACAATATTGCAATATGGTAAGAAGAAGCTTTTAAGGCCACAAAAACTACCAGGAAATCCCTGCCGCTGAACCGCACAAAGATCCATAATGGTTTCTTTATACAGTAGATTGCAATACTCAACAAGTCTGCATACACAAGGAGTTGACAGATGCATTACAATAGTCTTATCAAAAAATGGTTTCCCTAAGAGGTGTGACGGAAAATGTTAGTCTTAACTCAGAAAATTGTGATTCTTATTTTATTGAGAACCGTTGCGAAAAAGTGCTTTAAGAAATGTTGATGCAGTGAATCTAATTGTACCAGAGGTCACGATAAAGTTGCACATTTCTTATCCAGAATCGAGAAGACTTTTCTTTAGTCTAAACTTCACAGTTCAGCAGCGGTACAGTAACAGGACAGTCTTTATTGGACCTCTCAGTAGCATGGCCTTGATAAGCTTTGTGGAATAATAATGAGTGCATCTGTTCTACACACACAGACAGCCAGGTGATGTTTAGGTTTTTGTATAATAGTAGGGCAAGTGTTTCCATTAGCATCCATGATGGGTCTCCTGGGGTTATTGGGGACAGAAAACCTGTATACTGCTCCCCCCCTGCTCCCCCCTCCATTTTTTTCCCTTTAACCAGCTTGATGTCTGTTTCACTGTGATGCAATACAGAGTCTCTTTTCCCAGTCTGATCCAAAGGTCCACGTGCTTAGGCTAACCAGGCCTGATAAAAGTGGCATTAAACCATCAGACTTCTCCCCTCACACAGCTCCCACGTCCACATCGTACAAATTACTGCTCAATTTGGCTGCAATCATGCTCTTAACATGGAGCTGGTTTGGAGAGGAGCTTTTCTAATTATGGGCAATCTGTAAAAGATTGTTGTTGTGATTACGGCACAGACATATGCCCTAGTGCAGAGTACATACAAACTAGACACGCTAAAAGCCCAAAAAGACACTGGTTACTGCCTTATATGTTATAGATATGTTGATATGCTGTGTACTATACACAGTGTAGTTCCTGGATATATGAAGTAATATTTTAATAGAGCTGGAATTCAAATCTGAATATGTTTCCACATTAAATTGTAAAATAAAAGCTAATAATTGCCGAACACTTTGTGTACTAAAATAAATGTGTAGAATTGGAGCATGTCAACATACTGTACAACAAGGCACATTATGATGCTTTATCAGGAGTTGCAATGATTAAACTTGGGCACATTTCCTTTCAGCAATGATATCAAGAACAGCATAGAGACAAGATCAAAATATCCTAATTATAATTACAAAATTACACCGGGTACAACAAGGGCATCCAGTCTAATTACAGACATAAATGGCAATAAGAAATATGGCATTGTGAGAAACTCACTTTTGTCACTCTACCGCTTCTCTATGGATGACTGTGTGTGTGTGTGTGTGTGTGTGTGTGTGTGTGTGTGTGTGTGTGCGTGTGCGTGTGCGTGTGCGTGTGTGAATGTTTTCATGTGTGTGTGTGCCTATATTGGAGCGTTGTGTTGCTACTTCAGCTTTCAGTGGCCTGATCAAGAGAGGTTTAAGTGAGCCACCACTGCGGCTTTCAAAAAAGACTTTGGATCCATCTCGCCTTAGAAAAACTTCTCATCCACCCAAACCGCCACACGTGCCCTTTTCCTGTCTCCGTTTATTACACAGCCATGATCCTCTTACGAAGGCTTCCTTTCCAGTGGAATACCATATGTTTCTAGTTAAGCCCAATTTCTTTTTCTCATCATTCAAGACAAGCATTTGCCAAGCCAAAAGCATTGAGAAAGCCCCACTTCTGTCATTCTTTATATCCCCCCCCCGTCTCTGACATGTCTCAGAATATTTCAAATCGCTGAGGTTTTAAATTAATTTACAGCCACAACAAAAGAGCTCAGCATTTTAATAGCATTGTAAGTAATTTTAAGTTAATTCAGTAACCTTTGAAATAGAGTTCATGCAGCCACTAAATTGTGGTTTCTGTTGACGAACACAGAGGTCACACAGAGGGTTCCAGCTTATTCATCAAAGGATTAGTGGGATATCATTTTGGAATTGCTATTTTTTATCTAGTGGCACTCAAAATGTGTCACTGATACACTGTGGAGGACTTAAAAACAATTACTGATTTGGTTTAGATTATAATTTTTTTTTTATAGCTTCAACATTTTCCACATTCGCTCATATTATTTCTGAGCAGCAACTGTGGTGTTCAGAATTAAGCCAAAGTCTTTTTAAATAATCAAACGTGTCTTTTCAGAAGCTTTCAGAGGCACATTACGCAGGTAATTGGGGTGCACGGTAGGAGTTGTAAATTGAATTGTGAGTCAACCTGCAGCAGCTACACAAAAATATTACAGAAATGCTTTAGCATGCGATGTATCATTTTGTTTCTATAGGGAGAACATTTTAAACAGGAATGCAGCTTGTCATTAGTAACTGAGAACCATCTGCGTTATCCAAACTATCTTTTCTAACTCCCACTACACCAGCCACTTCATTTACTACACAATATTTTTTTAAATCTTTTTTTCACCCATTACTGCTTCACAACCAACAACAAGAAATAAGTGGTTTCCTTCTTAATGTATTCAACAATATGAGAGTATAGCGGTGGTGTCACCTCCTTTTTAGTGTGAATTTTCCCCCCACATTAAATGTAAGCTGTTATAGGACCCAAAGGAACTCAGTAGTCTATTTTCCAATGATGTTGTCAGCCATGTGGCTTACACCCCTGAGAGGTGAAGGTAATCAGCCTCTTCATCTCCAGAGGAGGGCCAATGTCGAGGTCCTGGCTGACTCCATATTTTCCTCAGCCATCCTCAGTGTCTGAGCAAAGCTTCACTCTTTCTCTACGGAATCTTTTACTACTGTATAATTGCGATTCACGATATCCCGATTATCATCAAAATATGCTTAAAACTCTTAAAACGGCACTAAAAAACAAAACACTGGAATCACTTTACCTTACATTTTGCTTTTTTGTCTTTTGTCTTTTTTTCCCATAAAATTGTGAGTTTTTGATCTTGAAACAATCAGATTTTTTTTCTCAAAATATTACGACTTTTTTCCTCATAAAATTGTGACTATTTCTGTAAACATTTTGACTTTCTCGAAAGATTGCAACTTTTTTCTTGAAACATGACTTTTTTTTCAAAACATTACGACTTTTTTCTCGAAACACTGCAACTTTTTTTAAGAAACAAATAACTATCACAGATAGGACACTGTAGTAAACTGCAGTCAATTCGTGAGGATGTTCACAATTATCCTGATAATGGAAATTCATCACGGTCAACTTATTTTGACTGTTTGTTTTGACGCAATCCTGAATAAAATTATTTATTATTGTCTCATCCCTACATCTCTCTAATCGTGCTTTTAGTATATCAAGATGTTTTTCATGATTTCCCTTTAAAGGCTTTTTGAAATAAGTGTGTGTGTGTGTGTGTGTGTGTGTGCGTGTGTGTGTGTGTGCGTGTGTGTGTGTGTGTGTGTGTGTGTGTTAGGACTCTTACCCCTCAGAGAGCATATGGAAGAGAAATGTTGGACTGTCATCTTTAGTTTTCCAAAGATTAATGACACAGCCAAAGCTGAATCAAAAAAGCCTGAAGATAGGTCTTTGAAGTTTGTCATTCAATGAATGTTTGTTTTCTTTTTTGGATTATGAGCTTGAACTAAATTCAAGGATAAACTAAACTCAGTTTGGGTCACTGGGACATTGGAGCAGTTCTTGTTTTCTCGTTTTCACTTTTTCACTCTCATTATATCCTGGTATCCCTGTTAAACATCAGTGGCAAAATATATTAAAAAATAGGGCTGTCTTCAATTAAATACTTACAATACAATTCAATTCTTAGTCAACTAACACTCATGTGATTTTATAACTGTGACTACTCAGTTAGTTGATTTAATCTTTAAAACTGACTTTCTCCGCAAATAAGCACCACTTTAGAATCTTGTTTACCAGACACATGCTCATAAGTTTCTTGGAAATAACTCATTTAGCATGAAAAAAACATTTAAAAAATGATTAATCGACCAAAGAAATGTTAGTCGACTAAGACTAAAGCAACCAATTAGTCAACTAATCGACTAAGAGGGGGCAGAACTAATAAAAACACCAACATCCTGTTATAATGAGTTTCAGACGTACCAGACTACAGAATAATTATTTTTTATTGTAAATGCTCAGTTTGTGTTCTACTGACGTGAATGAACGGGAATCAGCACTTCGGCGTAAGATCAAAACCCTATTTTAAGAAAAAGATCAAAACTCTAAATTCCCTCATTAAAGAACAAATTTCATACAAGGCTTTGAAATCACTTTTCTTCCGAGAGCACATCCGCGTTTGCATTTCTTTTGTGTAGGTGTTGAAACAATTGCTCTCTTCTGTGCACCTCCCTAAAATAGCAGACGTACGGGGCTTGTAAGAAAATTAGTCAATTTAATTTCCTTGAGTAATGAAAATGTCATGCACCATTTAATAAAACTGCAAGAAAAAAGTCTGTGTTTCACACGTTGGAGATAGCTGGGGCCCCATGGATTTGAAAGTTTGACAGTTGCCCCTTTTGATGTTTTCTCTGAGTTTTGTTTCTTTTTTTTTTCTTGATGTGATTTCAAATTAATCTCAACAGCTTGGATGTAAATATGAAAATGAGACTTGTTTGGTCTCCCCCCCGACAACCCAGAGCACTGCTGGCTGAGGTAACCGATATCTCTTTCCCCTTTAAACTGCAAATTATTTTACGTTTATGAGTTTGTCTCATCTTCAAGGTCAAAAATGTAATTTTTGCTCTTTCAAAGGGTTATAACCTTAAAAGAGAACCTCCATCCTTGCTGATTAATGAGAGACTCCCGCATTTGATGTTTCAACGGTGACATTTTAAACTTTAAATATTTTATATGCATACCTATGAAAAAAATGAAGATATCCATTCATGTGGAATAAACTGTATTGCAGAGAAGAAAGGCTGGGCTGGGTATCATTTTAATAGAACAGTTAGAGTGCAATGGTTTTTCTTGGTGATTTTTATTTGAGGTTTTTATGTGTGCGCAAGCTGATTTAAAGGCACACTAAATCATTGGGGATGGGGAGTAGTGGATTATGCATTTAATCAAGGAGTAGGCCTTGGGAGAGTGGCTGGCCGAGTCACCAGGGCATCAATGAGGGGTTGGCTCTAACATGGGGCCCTATCCTCTTTGTTCTTTGCCATAATGGGCCATTTTCACATCATTTGTAAGGAAAAAATGATAGATCATGTGCTTCTGCACCAGCTGTGTTCCCACTGATCACTGGAATTGTGTGACTACTGCATGCATTTAATATATAATACCTTTATCATTAGGTGGCAATCCTTAAAGTCACTTAGACACGATCTACACGAGCAAGCACTTACAGTAACATTTTAGCTTTTTGCACAACATATTGTTGATTTGTTCCACCTAATGCAGTTATTTACTTTGATGAAAGTCTGTATCCACAGTTACTTTCACGATGAGTCGCATCACTTAAACGTGGTGTATGCGACATTCAGCACATTAATATAGCGGCAAACAACGATTTGCTATGTAAAGATGTAGAGGAGTAATGGAGAATGAAGTCACACGCTCTGCACTGCACACGAGGCATGCTGGGCATTCGTGGTGCTCATACGGCGGTCCGGGACGGCCTTATCAGTGGTAACTGCCGTTTGAGCACGAGCAGTGCTAACAGCGCTAACAGTGCTAACAGTGCTAACAGTGCTAACAGTGCTAACAAGAGCAGTGCACATACAGCTCCTGTGGAAGCCAAGTCACCCCGATAAGTGTGAGCTAAACCCCATTAACACTGTTAGCTCTGTTAGCACTGTTGCCGTTGTTAGCGCTGTTAGCACTGCTAATAATGCCACCGCGACCCGAGACATCGTGGTTGCAGAAGCCAGGTCGCTCCCGTGAGTGTGAGCTAGTGATGCGCGGATCAACCCTGATGTCATCCAAAATCGTGTGTGCGCTTAAGTCATCCACTACTTTTTGTATGAGTGTTTTCTTTAACGATTTACTTTAATGATTGGACAGGCTGCTTTCAGTAATTGTAAACATTTCCATGCGCACAGTAATGTCACTGCAGCAAATATCGTGGGAAATGTAATCGGCAAAACTAAAAACATAACTTGACAGAGGAAATGGAACTGTTCTTAGCTCCTGCAATGAATGAAGTTATGCTGCTGTTCCTCATGCGTATATGCTCACAGCGTCTCTCTGGGATGCCAGACGAAAAATGAAGCTGTCTGCTGTGGAGCAGCAGTGGACAGCAGTTCTGCTCTCTGCTATGTTCACATTTCAGAGAATGTAATAATATTTTCCTTAATGGTGTATTATTTCACCCAAAATTAGTCAGAATTAAGACCTGACCCTCCTGATGCCCACTGATTTAACTGTAATCTGCACATCACTGGTGTGAGCTAACCCCCATTAACACTGTTAGCACCGTTAACGCGACAACCACTGCTAGTAGCGTGTGAGAGCCGTGTGCAGGCAATCCTGCCCCAGACTCTGAATTACGCGTACAGCACCTTTTTAAAGACCTGATTAAAACAGATGCGGCTAACAAACATGCATGCAGTTCTGTTTATACTACATTGGATATCTGTATGGATGCCACATATTCACACATGTGCAGTCGATGCGTACTGTCGGTGCTTATACATCTGTGCAGCCATAAATTTTGGGCTGCAATTTGGGCATGCAGACAGTCTGTGTGGACTCTCATGGACATTGGCAGTCGATAAAATTTACGTCGTGCAATGAGGAAAGTATAATTTGAGCTTTATTGTCAGTTTTATCCTTGATAGCACAAAGCGATCTGAAGACACAAATATAAAAACTACTGTTGGTTGTTGTTGTTGTTGTTGTTGTTATTGTTGTTGTTGTTGTTGTTGATGTTGATGTTGATATAATTTTCAGTAGCTTTTTAAGAGATGTTCTTAGTTGTTTAGGATGTTAGCTGTCAGACTGTGCAAACAATTTTAAGATGGGATTTTGTGATGGGTGTTCAGTTTCATTGAGTAAGGCGTAATTGAATAATTGGCAGAAATGAATAGATTTTGTTTGTTAATTGTTAGTTCTAGCATTACTTTTTAGCATTCTAACTCATAATGCATTCTGGCTGTCAGGTCCTCATCACTGACAGAACCTCCGTCACCGTATGATAAGACGCCACTTTGGCTTTTGTAAAGATACTCTTTCTAATTGCTGAAATATAATTATGAAATTGGAAACAGTCCAAATAGCATCAAATAGTTTAGTATCAAAGGGGCAAGATTTCGGTGTGTAATTCTAATTTTCTATATTGAAATTTTCTTTTTGTACTTTTCTCTTGTCAAACTGACACTGAAACTGAAAGCTTTGCAAATTGCACCGTAGAGTTTCCACAAATCTGCAGCGTTTGTCTTGGTTGTGTCATCAGCCTTATCACAGCTCCCACACTGTCCCCCATGAAATTGAATACTCTGTCAGTGGTTTTGTCTTTAGACATGGATTGGCGCATGACGTCATGTCAAATGTTTTCATCCAACCATACTGTACTTTTTCTATTAAAGGTGTATGCATGTTTAAAATGTGTCTAGAATACAAGAATTTTGGCTTCGTGCGATTAAGTGTTTAATTTGGGTGTTCTGTCAGCTTCAGAGTCTTGGAGACAGGTTCTGTCTCCAAGATGTTCCCATTAACATCTTTGAAAATTAATATGTGTGCTTAATGCTTGATGACTTGCTTTCCTACCGGCCAGCCGAATGTTTAATTTAAAAGTCACAGTGTGCTTTGTGTGTCAGAGCTGTGCGACTGTCTCATGTCTTAATCAGGATGGCGGTGCACAAATCAAGGATGAATTTCGAAAGCAAATGGAAACACTATCAGGTGCCAGCTTTTATGTTTATATGAGGTAAAAAACTACACATATGTAGATATCCTGTCTGTGACAGCTATATAATATAATATAATATAATATTTTATAATGTAAAAGAAGTGATCTCATACAACATTGTGTCCTAGATTCGGTGTTCATTTATGCCAAGACAGCGATTGTGATTCTTTTTTTTCTTTTTTTTTTAAACATTAATTTGGTCAATTATGCAGCTTAATTTCCTAATAACCTCCACTGTTCTTGGCTGTGCAGTTAGATAGGTGAAATATTTACCCAAAGTAGGATTTAAACAGGGGACATGTTTTCTATAAGGGCATGGTTTGTTTTCTCCTCCTATTTGCTCCTGAGGGGGATTAATACTGTCAATCACATTGACTGGCACCTCTCAAATCACACCCTTGCAGCAAAGTGGCTGATTTTGTCAGGGAGAGAATGGCGTTATCGGTAGAACCTTGTTTGGAGACTCACAAAACCGCTAAACCCGCAATTCATGGGAGATCTGTTTACAATCTGCACCGGCCATTGACTGCTAAACAGCCCGCGCAGATCCATCCTGGGCCACTCCGAGGAGGAGAGGAGCAGAGCAATTACATCCTCAAACAGCAATCTGAGGCTAGGTCGGCATGCAAACAGACATCAAGTACACACACAAACACTGACAGATTCAGACACAAGCAATACGTTTGCTCAAGACTTTGCAGAGTCTTGTTAAGCTTTGAGTATGAATATGTTTGGCCTATCTATTGTTGCACGTGTATTGTGCAGTACAGTCATTTTGCTGACATGTAGGTCTGAGTAACTCATTTTACTTTCTCTTATTCAGAAGCAGCGTAAGAAACCTGAATCCTGATACTAAGACGCTAGCAGTGTTGGGACTAACGCGTTACTTTGTAACTACCGTAATTACTGTTACTGAAAGGTTTGTTACTGCATTAATTAGGTATGCATGTCCTATACTGTGCTCATGTACTTGTACTCGTAAAACTACTCTGATACTACCCCAATGATACCACTTCACGGCAATGTGATGTTCACCTCTCGTCAGCTGAACGGGGAAGCGGAGGAGTCAATGTCGACACTGTGGAGATTTTTTAAGATAAAAGATGATGACGAAAGTACAGCAGACTGCAAGCTACGGCTGGATACTTGGCAGCAGGTAACATTGAAGCTAAATGATTTAAAGTGGCTGTATTACACTCAAAAGGATTACAACAGCTAACAGTTAGCT
>JAOVVB010000018.1:6099590-6115273 GCA_028570985.1 Heterobranchus longifilis | reverse complement strand
CTATTTCTTACTGAACCTGCATTGTTATGTACGATCAGATCTGCCAGTTCCTCCTCTAAGCTCCTTGTCACATTTTGACTTAATGAAGTGCAACTTGGAAGGGAATTGGGTTCATCATGCTAGTCGCACGATGCTCCCTTGTTGTAGCAAACAGGAGCAGCATGGGACCAAAGCGCTACAGCGCGAGTCGTTATCATTCCGGTCAGTCTGTTTAACACAAAATTAAACAAAGAACTAATTAGTGCCTCATGAATTAATAACTGCACTGTTGCCGAGAAGAAGTTAGGTTGCTGAGGGGAGATATAAAATAAGTAGGAAGATCAGGTTAGAATTATTATTACTTTTTCGGGGATGCATGGGCTCTCAAGGTTAGGAAACTTTTGAGAGGATTTAAGAGTGACTCAACTGGTTCTGCCAAAGTCAGTTTCCGTCCTGATGTAACAGTGTCTGGGTTAATGGATGTCATGTAAGACACTGCACTTTTCTGCATATAAGAGAAAGACGTATAGTCGTCAACTTTATATTTCAGCCATGTGCATGATTGTGGCACAGTATGAATAAGAACTATGCAGCACTATGTATTCTCTCCCATTACCTACTCTGACCCTTCACTTATGTTCTTTATCCAGGCAGTGTTTGATCCAGAAATCGTTTTATCCGTCATATAATTTTGCTACTGAGGTTTCATGGGGGAAGTTTTTTTTTTTTTATTCTGCAAGACTGTCGAGTCACTCAGCTGAGAAGCAGGAAGCTGCTTTTACTTATTTTCAGTGATGGGGAGAAACTTCTTACACATAACTATATTACTGTACTTAAATACAAAATAAATGTAATTGTAATCAGTTACACTTACTGAGAAAGATATGTAATTAAATTACAGTTACTAATCAAAATGTTGGTGATTACAAGTGGGGGTTACATCTGAATATATTATTTTTTGGTAAAAAGCTTGTAGAATACATTCATTCTGTTGCACGATTCTGGTCAAAATGAGAAGCACAATTTTTTTCCACTCAAAATTGAGGTCACAATTTTCTCCCACAATTTTTAGGGACACCAATTTTTAAAGAAAAAATGTTTATTTGCAGTCCATATTGTCTTCATGCAGACAGTACAAGCAATATGATCAACACCATCTTATTTCAATGAAAGGTGCAGTCCTGACTCATCAAGTTCATCAAGTTTTCCTGAAAGTTTGTGGAAGACTTAAGACTTAGGTGCATGTGTTTGGTGGAGGGTTTGGAGGTGCTCCCCCAAGTACGTTTTACGTTTTCCAATTAAAATTATGCAATTTCATATCATTTTGGTCCATTATTATGATTATGAGCGCTCATTCTAAATATGCAATTCCCCAAAGCAAATATGGCTGAATCGTTGTCCTTCAGAAATGAGATTGTGTACGTGCCTGAATCGAGATCACGATCTTTTAACGATTAATCGTGCAGGAATGTCTTCTTTTTGGCACATTTCCAGACAACATGACAGCTCTCTACACTGCCTGCTTAAAATTGATGATTTTAGGACTTTTGAGCTTTTTATTGCCCAGTTTAAAACATGTGTTACAAAAGTAATCAATTGTAATAAATTACATTGAGAAAGTAATTAAAATAGTTATATACATTTTATAACAGGATGCCTAGTCATCTGTAACCTATTACATTTCATAACCTTCCCAACACTGCTTATTTTCCTGTCTGATTTTGGGATTCCTGCCTGTGAATTATTACTGGCAAACTGCTGAAATATGCACAGACATAGTTGACTGTACTCGACGGCTGCTCCCCATGCTTCAATGGGCTTTACAAACTATAGCTTCCCCGCTGCCCCTCCCTCGGTCGCTAACCCCTCTCCCCCAGCTGTGATGTGAGGCCTGGGTATCTGTGGACCTTTTTACTGTATATCAAAAGGACAGGAGTGAACAAAAGTACACATTTTCCCTTTGCATCATCCGGAAGCTCGCCACATTATGTCAACCACTGTAGATTAGATGACTTGGGTAAATGTATGGATTTCTCGAGAACACGTATGTGCGCGCATATACAATAATCAGTGTCTGGGTTTTTAATGTTTCTCCTTTGCTCTCCTTCGCAGATGAAGTGAGCCCCCGTATGGAGTGACTCCCCAGGAAGAGAAAACGAGGTAGGACAAATCCCCAACATGACTGATTACTGTCCCCACCATCTCCCCTGTTCATATCTACAACAATATCAGGCATCTTCATTAATCCCCATGGATCAATGTGTCTGGGGGTTGTAAAAATTGACAAATGACTTATTAGAATCCCACCGTTTTATTTTCCAACTGATTAACTCACAGCAATGTCGTACACTATACAGGCACACTGATGTATCTGTTTTCCAGAGAGGGCTTCTCTCTCTCTCTCTCTCTCTCTCTCTCTCTCTCTGTCTGTCTCTTTCTCTTGCTATGAGGGATCTACACGGTGTAAAATGCACCCCTAACACTGTGTATTAGAAACCCTGCCAGGCTGCAACGACTACCAAACTGCAAAAACAATACGGTGCTTTTGACGTATATGAACTGCCATTTTATCAGTTTCCTGACATAAACAGCTCTTGAGCAGCGCTTCGCTGTACTTAAAATACAGAAATATGCTAATAAACCAAATTGGAAAAATAATCAGCTAGAATTTGAAAGTATATAAGCTTTTCACTGGCAGTAATAAAATATGTATTTGAACACCATAGTTTCTTATAAATGTGCCAGCCAGCATGATTCTGTTATCTATCTTGTTAACGCTGTTCCTTTAATTATAACTTGATATTCTTTTACGCCTGCTTTATGTCTAGATGTTGTTGCGGCAACATCCCACATTGTCATCTTGACAAAATAATATAATTTTTCCACTATATGGCATTTATTACTGTAACAGACATTAGACACAGACATCTAAGTACAGATGACATCCACCAAATTAACAAGAGTATAAAACCTTTTGTTGCTGATAAAAAAAATCTCCCTCTGTACAATTTGACTCTCGAGAGGACGCTAATGACTTGTGACTTGAAGAAACTGGGTTGCTTTTTTTTTTCTCTCTCTCTCCCTGAGATGAAACCTTCTGTGCTAATGATGTTAGCTGGTATGAGCACAATGCTGATGTGGGAGTCTGTCATGAGGATGCATACAACAGCCCTTGCCCCTGGCCTCCTAGTCAAGAGGGATCTAAACATTCAGAAGTGACACCGTGGGCTGTCTCATGTCAAGCCAGAGACCCCTCACTATCACCGGGGGGTGGCATGGCCGTGAATTGAGGCGGAGGGCTACACCACACTCCTTTGTTTCTGGCGGTGTCACTCACACACCAGACACAGACACACTCCTTGCATCAATCAGAGCTCCAGATACAAGCCCGGTGTACCTCCCTACAACATGATGATGACACTATCCACAGATTCCCACATTGATACAATAACTAACAGCAACAGGAAGATGAGGGCTGCTGATCAGATTCAGTGCAGCCTCGGGATGGGACAATAATCGATTTTTATCGTGCATATCCTCACAAATTGACTGCAGTCTACTAGTGCCCTATCTGCGATGCAGTAATAATACTTGTTTCTTAAAAGGCGTAATGTTTCTTAAAAAGTCTTAATATTAAGAGAAAAAGTCATAATGTTTTGAGAAAAAAGTCGTAATGCTTTTCAAGAAAAAACGTCAAAATTTTATGAGAAAAAAGTCGGAATGTTTTGAGAAAAAATAAATTAAGTCATAATGTTTACAGAAAAAGTTGTGATGTTTTGCGAAAAAAAAGTCCCAACAAAGCAAAATGTCAGGTAAGTGATTCCAGTGTGTTTTAGTGCCATTTAAAGAGGTTTAAGCATATTTCGTTGATTATCGGGATTATATCGCGAATCACAATTATTTTGGCCAGGATAATCGTGACATGAAATTTTCTTATCGTCTCTTGCCTATTGCAGCCTGATAAGTTTCCCCCGCAGTGGTGTGCATGGGCGGACTTGCACACAAAGACATCTTTAAACAGGTTGCTTTGGAAGCAAAGTTAAGTATCAGCCAACCGTAGTCCAGACTATGTTCTAACTCAAGTCTCCCCTTGTTTAACCACATAACAACAACATCACAGAGTACAGTTCATTTAATTGGCTTTTGATATATGTTAATGCAACTAATCATAAAGGCCAACTGGCTCTAACGCTGGGCTGGCATGACCCCCCCCCCCCCCCACCCCCCCATCTCCCTTTGGCTCCCACAGACTTCGGCTCGAGAGCGCTCCCAGAGCGGAGTCCCTCTCTTAGACAGTGGGAAGAAAATTAAACTGCCAAATTTGTTTTCATTGGTTCCAGGGACAATCTCAGGGGACTTCAGGGCTTTTAATTGAGCTCACTGAGCAGAAATTTGTAGGGCTGCTTACCAATAACAATGGTGTCTCCCTATCTCTCTTTGGTGTCAGTGAAAGATCAGGCAGATTTTTAAGTAATGTGATGCTTTGCTTAAAAAAACATAGTGTGTTGTGTGTGTTTTGTAGTTTACAGCTCTATTGTGGTTGTTTTCTACTTGTAGTTCTTCATGGAAAACAAGGAAACTGATTCATTGAAAATTTAGACTCACTTTGTTTCGTGTTTTGTTGGCTTTTCAGCGTTTGTGTGTAGGAGGGCAATGATTCTCTAATAAACAGGAGTTCATTCAGTCATGGATGAAGGTAAATAAAGCCCACACTTTGCCGTAGGAAAGATAATTTGTCTCACTGAGGGAAAAAAAGAGCAACAACTCATGGAATTCAATTTAGTCTTATATTGTATCACCCAGTATAGTATAATAACAATAACGAGAAACCACCTTCTCATTTTCCGGACTTTTTTCTCTCCTACACTTTTTGTCCTTTTAAATTTTTTCAGTGTGTCAAAACAAGCAAAGGCTACATGGAAACGGCAGCCCTGTGTAAATATTTATGATGTAACATCTCCATGTGAATAGACTTTCCTCCCAATCCATCCATCATTACGGGCATATCGTGAAAGCCCACCTCCCGGTGGTGGCTCAGGGCCTTAGGAAGCTCAGACAGGAGCGGCGTGTCCCCCTCTCATTCAAAGTATTTGTTTTTCTTTTGACTGGGGGCAGCCCAGCTGTGAGGGCATTTCATGTGTCAGCCCCGCCGTTTTCATTCAAGGCTGACTTCAAAGCCCATTTTGGTCCATTGTTTCTGTGACGTGGCTGCCGGACCCGAAAAATGCCCAAACAGAAAAATGTGATGTAGGTCAAATTACAGCAGTTGTGCCCCTGAAAACAGTGGAATTCTTATGGTCAAAACATAAAGCCCTGGTTACCGCCTAACCCTAGCTTTTGTGCTTGTTGTCCTCATACCTCTTTATTTGTTCATTGTAGAACTGAATAGAAGTTGGGAAATATAGAATAAAAAGGTTGTAGTTCAAAGTGCTGTGCAGAAAAATAAATGCTTTAAGTCTAATCCCTAATATGCTGCTTTTTCCTAGTTTATATCACCCCACACAGGAACAAAATGTTGAATAGCTTACTAGTTAAAGATTTGTTACAAATTATATTAAGTTGAAGACTGTACTAGAGCTGGGCGATAGGACCAAAATATATCACAATATAGCATGTTTTCTGGTTATTATTCTGGTAAATAAATAATAGTCTAAATGAAAAAAACACATGGTAAAGCCTATTTTTGTATCCTCATGTGTGAGTTAAATTAAGTATTAGAGTAGTAAGAGTATTTTCTCATTTTACTAAGAACTTTAGTGCAAAATGAATAAATATTTAAATAAATATTTCCAGCTATACGCTGTTTGTTAATCACATTGAACTGAGTGGTAATGTAAAGTGTGATATAAAAACAAAACTGCAATCTTCAAATGATATTCCTTCAAAATATTTCACATCAGATTTTCTGAGAAATCTGAGTTAGTATGTGCTTGTTATCACTTTAGATGATGTAACTGTGAATCACAATATCTCGATATATGATTTCATCACAATATGAATCCATTGAAAGATGATAAATGATCACATTTATTATTGCCCAGCCCTAGACTGTACTGAGGTCATGTGTTTTGAGGTGATTTGCTCCTGCACGTGTGAAGGAGACTTTAGGATGTATGCAGAGTATGTGTTAGGGCCTGTGCATGCACAATTCTTTGACTTGTGCAATGGTTTGAAATGTGAAACATGTCTTCATTTGGTACAAACAAAGTGGGATGAAGGATCTGCAGTATTTTTTCAAGCTCTGCAGTCTTTAAGAATGTGAAGGTGCAGTAGATTTATGAGGTTGTGTGTTTGCAGAAGTAGGTAAGTCTACTGCCTTACCTAAGTGGATTACAAGGTTTTAGGCTTTTCTCCTTGCACAACTTATCGGCAGAAAATAGGCGTTGCAGACGTTAGCGAAATATTGCCACCCAGACTCTCATAACATTATCATTAGCCACGGAGGATTGCTGAAATGTGATTAATACATCATCATTTTGACAGACTGAGCCTGAAAAGGTAATATGGATTATTACAATGGTTGTTGAGCTCAATACCGCCATCCAAGTTTATCCATTTATCTGCAATGATGAGACTCCTTTGTGTTGTATAGCATTGTAACATCTATCTAAATAACAAAAGATATCTCCTCCATACACAATTGTCGTGCTGTTAATATTCAGCCCATGCAACAATGCACATGGGAATGGAGTGCTTAGACAAAACTTGACTCGGAACGGCGGAAAAGTCCATAGAACATTATGAGCATTACGAATCGATGTTCAACCCTCTAGTATCGGACACTTTTTCCTTTGCTTAGGTAGCTTCAAATTACCTTCAAACAAAAATATTGCCCCTTTATTGTTCAATTACAACTGGTTGAGTGCTGAGTCATGCGATTCACCATCTAAGAGCTTTTTTTCTGTCTTTGTGTATACACTTTGTGTGTGTTTCATTTAGTTGGCCCCGGACGAGACACGTTGAATAAATGCCATTTTTCTGTCGTTTCAAGTGCCTCTTTTCTCTCTGTGGATCCATTCAAGCTTTCAATACCTTTTCTCCCCCTCTCTTCTCCTGTCTCTTTTTTCCACGAGCAGGAGGGTTTTACTTTACTCCTTTGTCATCCTAATTGATTGCATTAACCTTTTGAGTATTGAATTTCCTGTGCATCACGCCGAGCACAATGTGGAATATTATCATAATCCTTCCAAGTAATGGACACAGGGCAATCAACAATGCTTTAGGAAAAGTACATCTTTGAAAGATGGAGCATCGTATTATTTTCAGTCCAAAGACCTGGATAGGGGAAGACTGTTGAGCTTTAAGAAACTTTGTCAATAAGTGAAACATGTTTTTTCTTTTTCATCTAGTAGTCAGAAGAGCTGCTTTTAATGTGTGCTTTGTTGGGAAATGGTGTTAAAGGTTCTGTCTTGTCTTGATGAAAATGAAAGACATGTAAAAGACTGTTACACAAGCACATACATGATTGTTTTTTCTTTATATTTTGATAAGACAAATTATTCCATGATACTGGACCAGTAATGGGCAACTCGATATTTACCAGCTCAAATTCTTGGAGAAAATAGTAATATTTCTGTTTATCTGAGCCATTTTTGCATTTAATTAAAAACAACAAAACAGCTTCACTCAAACTAATTACATAATTATTCGAGTTCTTTTAACAGTTGCAATTATTTCTCATGGCTTTGCAACCTTTTTAAAATATAATAATTTATTGCAAAATAAGTCAAATTGCAATATAAGTTCCATAATTTAGGTGTACAATCATAGAAAATGCCCAACATTGCATCAAAATAAATGCATCATAATAAGGGGATAATGGGGATATCACCTGTGCTTGCCGACAGCCTTGGGTTAGGGCTGGGCTGGCCAAAATCTTCTTTCCAGATATAGTTAATTTCATATTTCGATAACGAGATATATCACAATATAGCATATATGAAATAACCACATGGTAAAGCCTGTTTTTGTATACTCCATATTCCATGTTAGCAAAACAGCACCTATGGTTCACTTAAGCTTCGCACCCAAAGATCAGAACATGAAATATCATCCAAATGACGTAAACATTGCTGTAACACAGTTCGCCCGCTGGTTTTTCGACATTGCGATATAAACAAAATAGAAAAAAATATATACTATAGACATTTTAATATTGTTTTGATGATATATATCGGCATATCTCTCAGCTGTATACCTTGGGTTATCACCATGTAGCCTAAGCTAACAGTACTACTTAGTTATAGTTGGATTCACCTTTATGCACAGCACTGGCTCTGGAACCAAAGTCCTGGATACTGGGTCAGCATGACTGAGTAGTGAGATGTGAGTGAGAGGTGCCAGGTGGTGCTGGGATAGTCACAAGTTCCTGGTAAGTGCTAGTGTGTTGGAGTTTTCTCCCGTGTGCTTCGGGGATCCCTATAATTCAGCAGGACATTATTACGAGCTGAGAGGACTGTAGCATCTGTGGTTGTGGAAGCAAAACAAAGTCTGGGGGTGTCATGGAGAGGGACTCTCAGTTGGCTTCAAAGAGATTCTTGAAAACGGTCAATCAGGAAAGGGAGGCGAGGTCTTGCCCAGGCTGTCCTCAGATTGAATGCTGATCTCGACCAGGCAAATGGGCAATAGTTGGAAAGAATTATTTGAGAAACTACTTATTGTGAAAAACACCCTCTGTGGAAGATGCAGAGCTGAAAGTCTTGGGGGGCTTTGCTGATCTCTCTGCCAGTTGTGACTCTGGGTCGGCAAATTTCTCAGCAGTGGCAACAGAGGTGAATGATATTTGCCCTGAGATGCTGTGGTGGTTCCCTTTTCTTAAAATAATGAAACTGAAGGCTGTTTTAATAATTGGGTATCACACTATTTAGCCTCCCTGAGAAAGCAAATACCAATGTGCTGGAATGGAGGCTCCAGCTGAGAGTTAAACATCAGATTCAAGACGAGCATTGCGGATTCCTGGTCGTAGAAAAGTGGACCAGCTCTTACCCCTTTTACAAAAATGGTCGCAGTCTGGAGCCCTGGAATATGTTGCCATGCCATCCTACACGTCTGTATTTTTGTTCGTCACCAAGAACATATTGCCAATATGCTCTTGGTGAAGATTAGTGGAGTGTTGTGTTCAGTGATGACAGGATTGCGCCTCTTCTTTTTGCCGATGATGTTATTCTGTTGTTTGCACCAGACAGCAAAGAGCTTTACTGGGAGGATGCAATGCACATGAAGGTTCATGTACCTTCAAGATCCTAATTGCCTCAACCAACCACTAGAAGTCATTAGTGTAGTGACAATAATGTGATCCCTCACCATGCTCTCACCTGTGAACACTGACATTTGTGTTCACTGAGGTGACTAGCCAAGCTGCAAGCACCACTGCCAGGCAGTTTCTATTTAGAAAGTAATAAGCTCCTCCAATACTTTTAGCCTGAGGATGAATGCTACTTTACTATTCCTAAAACTGGGAGAAGCTAGTTTAGCATTAGCATGTTTACGTTTGTCAATTTGCATCAAACATGAAGTGCAACTGAAGGTGATGGAAATGTTGAAATATAATACAAAAAGTATTGGACAAATACAAGTTTGACTGTTGATGACGCTAGATAAAATATCAGGGAGGTCACCGAAGTTATTACAAATAATTCTGAGGGGCATTCATGTGTGTACCTATTTCATGGATAAGTGAAAACTTTCACCTGTTGCTGACTGAACAGTGCTAAAGATATGGTGTGACTTTTTACCACAAAATATCAAAAATGGAGTCACCACACCCTGTTTTTCTGCACTATGTTAATCAAACTGCAAGCTTTGTGAGAATGAAGTGGCTGTGCAGTAAAAAGAGAATACCTTAAAGTGGAATACAACTTAAAGATAATCTTATTTCTTGACTGTAGATAGTTTTATGTTGAGGGGTCAGGATAGACATGCTTTAGTAGCAAGGTAAGCCCTCGATTTACCATGGCACGTACTTTAATCTCTTTACCCGCATTACAATTGGCTGTTTTGGTGTGGGGGGAAGTGTAAGTTGATTTTCTCTGTTTTCTTAAGAGTTTATGCTTGAGACTTATTTAACGCAAGTCCGCTCATATTCTCGGTTTATTATTATCTGTCTCACTGGCCCAGAATGGCTATGAATGGAGATTTGGGTAGGGACAGTGAAATAAATTTAAACAGGCATTACTTGTATATATTATATAACCCTGCACCTCCGCTGCATCAATAATATTAAGGCCCCAAGCCTAAAACCTACAGAAGACACTCCAAGGATAACTGTACAATAATAGCCCGTTAACAAGGCAGGAGGTAGCCTATTGAGTTTAATCTGTTGCTTTAGCTGTTTTATTTAAACATGATGATAAAGGTATAAAAAGTAGTTTATGTTGCAAGACCAATGTAATACCCATAACTGTCTTATAAAGGCTTAATGTCAGGAGGCTTTAGGGGAAGTGTCACTAGAATAACACTGATCAGCCTTGAGCTTGGGAATTAGAGACTGCAAATCTTTGAGCATAACGTGACAACTCGGAGAGTTTGGAAGGATACAAGTGGGCTACAAGTTTTGCTGAAGAATTTATATATATTTTTTATAGCTTATCTATATATACTTATTATGGTATGTTATTTATTTATATTGCTATATCAGAAAAGGCCACCACACACTTGTCATGGATCAAAATTTAATACAGGGATGAGCTGCATTTAGACACCAATAAATATTATGCAGCATGTAGCATAATATGCTAGCTTTGTTTGCTCTGCAGTGGCAAGAGTAGTTTATTTGCAATGGAATGAAATGTTTTTGATTATATACAGCCCACTTAGAACCCTATATGCTGTCTGTTTCTGCTATAAACCGCCTAATTACAGTATTTGTTGACTTCTACAGACTGCTGTGTGTTTCTCTGTAAACGGTAGCATAAATGCATTAAAGTAATTGATTGTTGAAAAACAGACAAAACCGTTATCATGTTTCCCTGGCAACGGCAAGCATTATCTGGGTTGTGTTGATGAATTGTAGCAAAACACCCTGTAATTCATATCAACTCTATTATATTTTTCTGCTCAAAGAGGAAAAATCAATTGAAACAAGCTCTTATGCATGGATAGATGCTAGTTTTGATCAATACTATTTTCACAGGGATAGTGCCTTTGAGTTTGATTGAGGCCAGGTTATACAAAGCTAGCCAGTGGGGCTCGGGACCAACATAAAAATGCAGATATTCCCAGAGTCACTATTTGGGTAAATTCTTTGGCACATTCACCTGAGTTTTATTGATCAAAATAGAATCATGTGATTGAGTGAGGATGTGGGTCAACAAATAGGTCAAGGTCAGTCAACAGCACAAAGCCTAATCCTGTCCATCTTTTGTATTCCATCAAGCGTCACTGGTATTCCACTGGGAACTTGTGCCCTCAGCATATGGAAACTAAGGGGCCTTAGTTCAATTATACAAGCCCATTGAGCTTCAGAATATTGACATATCGCTGTACTCCGAAAATGTCATGGATAATGATCAACCAGTTCACCAGAAAATGCTTTCATAGAAAACCAAGATCTGGAGGCGAGATGTGCATTGAAGTGCATTGAATTTGTGGACTGTAGCTATAAGGTCAGGATTTACCTGCACAAAGGTAGGTTTGATATGCACCAGAGCTTTTGTTTTCTCAGAGGAAATGCTTATCACACCTATAGCCACACAGGATGTCCACAAAAATAATGCATATCATATTGTAAATCAGGTGTTTTGTAAAGGTTGTGAAAGGTGGGTTGAGTGTTATGATCTAGTTATGATCACTGTTAATTTCCATTATCACCATCTGGTTGCACAGAGATAGACTTTAATACCCACAGATATAATATAAAGACTTTAGATATCAATCTGAGTTCATTGGTCACACAACGCTGTCTTAATTATTGAGTAGCGCAAGGAGGAGAAAGTTGCTATATATTCTGAGTTAATTACGACTTTTCAAGCTCAAAAACATGGCTGACCACAAAACAGCTTCAAGCTGCTCAGTTACTCCAGCGGAAAATGTAATGTGCGCCCACTGGAAGAATTTAACAGTTCGGCTTACATCTCCGTTACCATGTTGTCAAACATGGTGTTAGCTGCGTAGTTGGTGGATCCACAAGGAATGTGGCCAATCCAGAAGTGACGTTAGAGATATCTTACTCAGGGTGCATGCGATCTTGTTTATTTAAGTTTCATTTACTTAACTGGCACTTGGATATCTCATGTCTTGACATCAGCTGACCAAGCCAACACAAAAATGCATTCACCATATTGCACTTCTGATGCACTTCCTCTCAAATATTAAATTATTATTAACATGATAGATAGAAGTAAAAACAAAACAAGCAAGAAACAAACAAAACCTCAATACAGAATGTGTAAAATCTGGCAACAATTTACAGATACCGCATTGCAAATAGAATTGCCTACACATTGACATAGCAAACTTTTCTCAGTCATAAAAACTTCACATTTAAACAAGATATTGTGGACATTTTTTCCCCCTCTCTTCTGTGTCTCTGTCTTTATGTTTGAATTCTCAGTGTTATTCTATTCCAGCAACAGATACAGACCAAATCTTAATTGATCTAATCTGGTTACTGCTTGCTATTTTCAACAGTTCCATTAGAAAACTCCCATCCTCCCCCACTCTGTCTCTCTCCCTTCACCTCCCACACTTTCTACCCCCCATCTGCCCTGACCTACATGGTAGTCACATGGCCCCGGCTCCCTGGCTTGGCATTTTATGGAAAATCTGCAGGAGATAAAGCCACAGGGTTTAAAGTGTTATCCCTGCCTGTCCTTTGAGAAGGGCTAAACACTGAATGAGGTGTTATTGCATCAATGCTGTTGGACACACACCGGCAGCAAAGAGGATATCTTCCTCCCTCCTTCCCTCTCTCCCTCTCTGCCTCTCTCCCTCTCCCTCCTCAGTTTGATTGGATTTAGTAGAGTGTCACCACTGTGACTTTGGGGGATTTCTCTTTTCCCTGTCACTGTCTTATGCGTGCTTGCTTGGGTTATTTACTTAACTTGTCCAGAAAATGGACTGTGATCTGCAGCTTACCGCCAAAGCTAGGGAGACACAAGTGCCTCATGCTAGTTAAGATATGCCAGACAGGCACCTAGATGCTCGCTTGCTGCTCTGGCTTGCTTACTCCCTTGCTGGTGCTGAGGGCTTAGTTTTGCACTGTGACCGAGTCCCCTTCACACTGTTGTCTGCCTGTAAATTTTCTGCTGCCCTTGCTATTCAGCCAATTACAGCAAAAGAGCTTTAGTGATTTTTTTTCCCTTCTCTTCCTCCTGGTGTATATTTATATATTTATTTTACAAGCGAATGACAAGCATTGCTGAAGGTTAAAAAAATGCTGAATTTCATAGTGCATATAATGTCAACTTTTTTTTCTATAGAGGGACTAATCAATAGAAGTCAGTTTGTGCAGAACAAATACACACGGTGCAGACTAATATAGCTTCCTCGCCTGTTGCGTTTCAATTTTCGATTCTTCCAGCTTCTGCAGCTTGATAAGATTCCTGCGCAAATTTGCAACCCAGTAGTCTTTAATAGTTCGTGAGTGAAAGATTTTGTCTTCCAGTGAATAGGTATAATTCTGAGACTGCCCTCCCCCGAAAAACGACACCATAGATCTTAGTGTTTGTTAGGCGGCGGCCTCTAGTGGCCATAGTAAGTATGACGGGAGCAGAGCAGGAAATCATGTAACATAATATTAAGACCATCAAAGTATAGGGCAGGCTGGAAGGGTGGTAGATGGGTCAAACAAACATAGGACTTTGACCTAGGAGACCGCTGTCCATGTCTTGTTTGAAACTAAAAGCCAACGTTAAGTTATTCTCTTATTCTATATTCTCTATGTGACGAATGTATCTATGCCATGTTCACATGTGTAATTACGTCATGTACTACAGAAGTGAAGAAATGTAAAAAAAATGTATTGATTTGAACCCAAATCACATTTTTTTCCTAAACATAATTAAACTGCAAGTCTGCAACTGTTTCACAACGTGTTTGAAACTGCGACTGTTGGTTTAGGTATGACGACATGTCACCAGTAGGAGCGATAATTTAGGAAAAGCTCCTGTGGGTCATATGGGGCGGTAGGAACAATCGACCTGTGTGGTCGTATGGTTTCGAGGACTTTTTGATAATTCTGTTTGATTTTATTTGCTTTCATTTCTTGGAGAAGTAGTTCCCTTTGAACCTGTAGCAAGGACAGAAACAGCATTTGTTCTTAACATTAAAGTGACTATATGAGATATTGTGAGAGTGTAAGTGAAGGCAAATAAGTTCAGTTTATCTGGAGTTTGCAGGTCTTATGTTTTGTCCCTCTGCAACTATTGTAGGTTTTATGCTGTCAGCGTCTTCCCTCACCTCTTGACATTAATCTGCTCTGTCCCATACTGTCAACCTTAGTAGCCATATATTCAATAATTGGTTTAGAAGTACACACCCTTAAGTCCAGCTACACAATAATAAGGTCTGCTGTATTTCAGTGCATGCACCATATGGTCCTCTCAAGTAGGTTTTCTGAGTTGTTTATTCTTTTTGAAGCTAGGACGTGGTACTAAATATATTTGACCTGATGTCTGTGAAAGGCCACACGATGACTATCAATGCAATGTCAAATGTAATGCAGAGCCACAAAGCAGTTCAGGAATGCATCCAAAGTGCTGTGCCATGTTGCATTCTGGTGCTAAAATGACCAGAGAAAATACTGGATAAAATAAAGCAGGGCAGCTTTGCATCACCGTGGCGATTGGCTGTAGTCGTACTGTAGTTCTGCTTGACGGGGTGAAGTGCCGGCTTACAACAGTCCCACTGCAACCAAAAAAAGAACATCACATAGGTTTTTATTGTTCTGTCTCTCATAAAAACAAAACCAGAAGTTACACAAGTGATAATTGTGCATAAAAGAAGTGACACCACAAAATGCACAGTGTTCCAAAACAAGAGAGCAGAAGAATAAAGGGCTCTTTCCACCAGTGTAAAATCAGCCACGCCTAGCAGTGGGAACGGAAAGCAAAACTGCTTAATGTGACAAAATAAAGACAGAAACACTCCAAGGGAAAGTTAGAATTAGGATCCTGAAAGATTTATGCCTCCATTTTATTTATAATTTGTTTTCTTTTCCTTATTGGAATTGAGTTGCAACTGAATATTTGATGAACACAGCCTAGAAGTAAGGATGTTATGTCAGCAAGGAAACAAAAAGTAAAGAGAAACAACCAAGAAATGCATTTTGCAAAGTTTGCGCTTTGGAATAAACTAATATGCCTCTGCTTTCATAAGTGACTTGGTAATTGAATGTAGGGGGAGTTCGCTATCTGCAGGTTGTGTTGAGCCCTAGCGAGGCTAACTGCGCCGTTCCATATGCACTGCGCTGAGTGCTGGGTACTCTCCGTGCACAGAACACCATCTGCATTTTGCTGTTAACGCGCCTTCACATCCAAGGGAGGATTAGGAGAAAATCCCCTGGTTTTTTTCAACCAGTTGACAAATATCAGATTTGTCTCTAAAAAATTAGCTCCATCTATATCTCCCGCCATATGACACACAAAAAAGATTATCTTTAATACCCAGCCAGCTTGGGTGTGGAAAAAGCAGATTAAAGTTTCAGTTTGGTCATATTTACCCAGCCACTTCAAGTAAGAGACTGCCTGCATTACACAGTAGACAGA
>JAOVVB010000018.1:6087314-6099490 GCA_028570985.1 Heterobranchus longifilis | reverse complement strand
TCCACCCGGGTGTGGAAAATCAATCGAACGTGACCCTTATACACAGGCTGGTGCGGTTTCTGATCAATAATTATTGTAAAGCGCAGATACAGTGTCATGCTTTGATGGGTTCAGGTTAGACGTTTAAAGATATTGGATGCTCGTATTTATAGAAAAAGTGTTCAAATGATGAACAGCGGTGCCGATATCTCAATTTTAGGCAGCGAAAAGGTCACAAGGCTCATTTCGTCTCGGCTTGTCCTGCTAAACACAGCGCATAACAAAATGGAGGATTTGGTTGAATGAGTGGTCAAGGTCGTTTTAAAGAGACGACGCCACCGGGCTGCTCACCTGCTGCAACCTCTGGCTTTCCTATTCAAATGTGCAAAAAGCACAGAGCCACACGCTGTAAAAGACATGGCTCATCTCCGTCATCCTTACATAACTCTCAGGTCAAGGCTGACAAGTTGACATCATGTGTGTGCGTGGGCTTGGGGGGGGGAGAGCGTGTTGCACGCAGAGTACTGGAGAGATTTTTCTGAAAATGAACAACTGTAAGACAGCCATGCTACTGACGATAGTCCAAAATGACACGCCGAGGTGTTCGCGTGTACTGCGTGATGTGTCGTTTCCACATCAATATCTGTTAATGAGAGATAAACGACAGAAATGACCAGCGCCGTATTACTTCCTGTGTGTTCCGGCACACTGTCCAACAAACTGGATGGAAAAGGCAGGAACAGGAGGGAGATCCCAGAGGTATCCGTTAACATCTCAGTCTGAGCTTGAGTTTCAGCTTCTGCTTTGGTCAGGACAGGACTCGGAGTTGGCATTTTCAACATTTATTTCAGCAACTGACACTTGGTGTCATATTTCCCGCCTTTGCCCGAACCAGCTGTCAGCTACTGCACACTCAGATTCCCGAAGTCGAAAAAAAAAAAAACAGCGTGGCGATGGAAACGCTTCTCTGCTCGCACACATACAGGATTTCTTTCACTTTGTAAATTCTCATGCGCTTCACATGCGGCTGTTTGATTTGCCCCACCCGAGCATTTTATGGCTTTTATAACTTTGTTTAAACAAAACCCACAATCTTTATCTTTCGCTTTATCTCTCCTTTAGTTTGCTGTTTTTCTGCCCTCATACTGTTAATGTCCGTGTGATTAAAAGTCATTTTAAAACACACGTATAGGAATCAGATCTAATCTGCTTTTGCTGCATGCTATTTTCAACAGGTCCATCGAAAAACTCCACCCCCTCTTCTGCACCCAGCTCGTCTCACTATCAGCCTGACCCACATGCCGGTCACATGGCCTGTTTTTTTTTTTTTTTTTTTGGTCTGGCATTTTATGGAAAACCTGTGGGAAAGATAAACCCACAGGTTTTTTTTTTTCTTTCTTTCTTTTTTTCTCCTACCTCACCCTTTCAGGAGGACGCGGCCTGAACAAGGTGCTCTTGTCTAAGATTCAGACAACTCCGCGCTGTCCGTGACATCTTTACTCGCGGCATCGACCGCATCCTGGCGATTCGTTTGGATTTCAGTTTTTCGGTGCCTCGTGTACCGGTGTCACCGCTGCATGCTGTTTAAACATGCCTGGAGTTACACAGGAGGCTCTGGGTGGCAGGAACAGAAAGCGTTAAAGCAGACCTGAGATCAGGCAGAGCATTAGGTTCAGCACCGTGACCCGTTCCCCTTCACACTGGCGTCTGCCTGTAAATTTTCTGCTGCCCTTGCTATTCAGCCAATTACACCAAAAGAGCTTTAGTGATTTTTTTTTCTCTCTCTCTCTCTCTCTCCCTCTCCACAGCTGGGTCTTTATTTACTTATATATTTATTTCTTTCACAGACGAATGCAAAGCATCTTTGAAGGTTAAAAAAAAAAATGCTGAATTTCATAGCGCTCATAACACAAATCTTTTCTTCAGCTGATCAATATATGTCAGCTCTGTTCGCTTTGTAGAACAAACGCCCGCATGATATAAATCAACTGAATCAGTCGCACACCTCGTTCGGATTCAAATTCAAATATATGTTTGAACAAATAAGTTATTATTAATAACAAGGAGACTCGCTGCAGGACATTGAAATGAAGACGAATACAGTGTCAACACCTGGCGGGGGGGGGGGGGGGGTAAGGGAAGGGGGGTAGATCTGGCACGGCTCAAAGTCAGGAGGAACATTCTGTTTTGCTCCAAACAATGTGAGACTCGGCCACGCCAAACATGCTATTCTAGTATATGACTATATGTGTCGAGATTGTCAAAATGGACTCTAGTTGGAATCCAGTTACAAGCACATGTGCATGGATCGGGGAACTCGGAGGGCTTGCAGTTTGGTTATAAAAATTGTATCGATAGCAAGAAGAGTAAAAAAGGTGAAACATGCAGGAAAGTTGGGGTATGAATTGCTGCGGCCTTTTTTGCATACAACTCAAAGAACTTTAAATGCCGAAAGATTGAGTGCATTGAGTACGTCTGAATCACTAAACAATGTGACCTGAAACGAGCCTGGAAAGTTTGGAAATTGGAAAAAGGGAAACTTTTTTTCCTTCCTTTTCTTTGCATATCTTTGCATGGGAAACAAGTTCACGGTGGTGGATTCGCATTTCTTTGCATTTCACTTTGTTACAGTATTTCACTTGGCATGACCATTATCCACTCCCTACACCTTATTTTTTGCGATATCTCCCAAGGTTCCAGCATGCAATGCAGCTACAGTATACGACACAACTGCATTGTGTTACGCATTAACTTTTTTTGCGTAGAACCAATTAGCATGGGCTGATTCCTGCAGTGTGACCTCACACCTCCAGGGTTGGTGTGTGTGTGTGGAGTTTGCATGCTCTCCCCGTGCTTGGTGGGTTTCCTCCGGATGCTCTTGTTTCCTCATACAGTTCAAAAGATATGCAGATTAGTCTAATTGGTGTTTCCAAATTGCCCGTGGTGTGAGTGAGAGTGTCCTGCGATGAATTGGCAGCCTGTCCAGGGTGTTCCCCATCTAGTTCCCCGTGTCCCCTGGGACAGGCTCCAAATACAAACCAAACAAACCACTCCGAATGTCATTACAAAATAAATCTTGGACTCCAGCAAGATCACATTTTGGTTGTTAGGGCTACCATGCAAGTCATTCAAGGTGGAGATCCCCTTTAACTAAGTCCCCATCATGTACCTAACAGCCACTCCAGAAAGCTCTCTTATCCATTATAGGGAAGTAGATAACATTTTAAAAAGTGCTATTTATTTCCTGACCTGCCCCGTTAACAAGGCCATTTATAAAGTGCTTTATATAGAGCTTCACTTCTGCCCTAAACACTGAACACTGTAATCTGAGGATTGTTTCTTCTTCCATCCTGTTTTCCCCATCTCACTCTAAATGAGGCCACACACCCGAGTGTGTTAAGTAGCCGATGTTTGTGAAGCCTCTGTAGAGCTATCAATAGAATGTTGAATGTGGTCGAGAACTACAAAGCAGTCAGGGAATGCACTCAGTATTCCAGCACCTCGCATTCTGGTGCTAAATGTGCAATGCAAGATTTTTATTCTTTTTTTTAAAGGTATTTTTTTCTTTTTGTGATAAAAAAAGTTGACACTTTGATTAGCAAGTTTAGATTCAACTTCATGGTGACAATGAACGGGCCAGGTACGAGGCGAGATCACGATTAACACGATCTATTACCAACACTATCAGCGTGTTTCTTCTGTGCAACACTGAGACGTTATTAAACATTATCATAACTTGTCATTGAAGTGGTATCCTCAAAGGAACCCTCTCTTGTACTTTGAGTTTAGAATAGAAATGTCATATCCTTAAGAAGCGATCTAATTATGAGAGATGTTCAAGTCATACTGGGATTGTGCAAAATAACAAAACACAGTTATGATAGTAAAAACCCCCCTTATTTCTCCATATCACCCCCTGCTACACTAATGCGCTTATCCCAGAGTTTCACTAGTGCTCGGATACCATCAAGATAGAAAGTTTTTCTCAGGATGCCAGAGCCATGATCGGACTGCCTGCTTCATGTCTGAAACGCTGGCCTTCCAGGAACCCCTTTAACAGCCCAAATATGTGGAAATGGCTGAGTCCGAGGTCAGGACTGTACGGGGCAATGTGCCAATAACTCCCAGCCAAGTTCCTGTAATGTGCAAGTGGTGTTGGTGAATGATTGTGTGTACAATTCCCAGATAGATGGGTCTCATCATCTTGATGATGATGACCGTGTTTAAAGTCTTAAATGTATTCAGTCAGTTTTACGACCCTTGTATATGCCTTAAATTTGGAGATATCGAATATTCACGTTCTCAGTTGAAAAATACAAAAAAAAGTTGTTAGAAGGGGCGTCATGTTCATGTTTCCTTTTTTATTTTTTTTAATTTTTTTTTATTGATCTCACCAGCACATTTGAGTGCTTTAACCCCTTCAGCATTATTTTCCTCACTCATGGTCACTGCACTTGATCTCATGAAAACATTCGCAAGCGTCAACACAACATGGATGGATCTCATCTCTTTTTTAGGGTTGCAACAGAAAGGTGTTTGTCATATCACTGGAAGAATGTGTGTTCAAATAAGAACAATTCCAAATCGCAACAAACGTCTGATTGGAAGAGAGACCAGATTTGGCTGTGTGGGAGGGATGTCTTACCCCATCTTACTTGTCACAATGACGCGATCCAATTATAGGTTTCTCTGAGCCTGTGCATGCGGAAAAGGGTGAATAGCGTTTTACTTTCATTGAAGCTGCATGAACTATCCTAAAAGACGTGGTTGGTTGGTTGGTTGGTTGGTTGGTTCTTCATATGTTCCTGGGGAAGCACTTGCTTGTATTCACCCTCTCCTGTACCCATGGTAGTTTTCATAGGTTAAAGGAGAGAGCAGGTACATACAGTAGGAAGTAAAATGTGAGGAAAATGAGAAGCGTCTTTGTTGAGTGGACCGTGGTTCATGCTTTATATTTGTTGTCCTTTATTACACTGGCAGTTGGCTTAGAGGCGCACAGAATAACATGAAAAGCAGGTTTGATAATCTTGTGTTATAAAATGACAAGCAATTGTTCTTTTTTTTTTCTTTATGTTGGAGCCCAATTCTGGTAAGAAATCTTAGTAACAATGCAACGACTTTATGCAAATGGGGAAAGACGAGCTAAAACAATAAACATTCATAAATCTTTTTAAATCTTTTTTTACATTTTAAATTGTGACGATGACACATATAAAGGAAAACAAAAGTGTGACTTTTTTTATTTCACATTTTGACTATAACCATGAGAAATTACAAAAGCCAACAGAGAAAAAATTGATTAGATATTTCCGTGTATAATGGACCAGGCTGTGCATATGCCGGTATCTTCTCTGAGGTGGTACTGAGCCATGTTGGGACTAAAAGTAGACCTCGGCAGCTTTCCTAAGCACTGGGCTTGGCTTTGGCTCTCTCGCCATCTGTGTTTCGCTGTAAACGTGCGTTAGCATCCGGCACAGGATTAGCGGGCAAAATCCCTGGGTTTTTCGACCAGTTGACAAATATGAGATTTGTCTCAAAAAATTAGCTCCATCCATATCTCCTGCCATATGACACACAAAAAAGATTATCTTTAATACTCCGTCGGCTTGAGTATGGAAAAAAAGTAGATTAAAGTTTAGCGGTATCGACCGGGCCGCTTCTATTAGATCTCACAGATCTGCTCAGTTTCAGCCACAACCTGCCAGAATGGCTGCTCTTTTCTTTTTTTTTTTTTGCTTGTTTTGTTTGTCGTGAAACAACTAATGGCGATATTTACCTTATTAATCATCGCCCAATCCAGTGTCTGAAGCCTGTCTTTTTAGTATATGGCTTTTAAACAAACATGGGGAGTAGTTAAAGAGTGTTAAGTGAATAAAGGCAGCAGGTGTCCTTTTAGCAGAGGCTTTGTAGTGCTGCCTGGCTGCTGTGCTGTTGTTTTAGCTTTGCATTGGCCTATAGCGGGGGGCGGAGGGCGAAACAGCCCTCGCGGGTGACCTGAGACCCCACTACTGTCCCATTGTGAGCACTTTTGTGCAAAGGTAGCTGCTATGTTTGATCTCAGCTGCTGTTTCAAAAAAAGAAAAAGCAGGGTCTTTGCATTAGCATGACGTGAAATACAATCAACAGCGAAGTGTAATGTTGCAAGTCCTTATATTCCCGTCTGTTCACATTGTGATGTCTGTTCGTTCTGAAAAAGAGTTGTTTACAATAAAATTCCCAATAAAATTCGTTGGGTTCCCAATGGAACTCAACGAGGTCTTCTGCTACTGAAACCCGTCCACCTTAGTTTTTGACGTGATGCTTTTCTCCCCAGCACATTTGTAATGAGTGGTTATTTTAGTTGCCATACCCTTTCTGTAGGGTCAACCCAGTCTAGCATATGCTAACATGCTAATTCTGTTGTCTCCAACTCAAATCGAGTCTCAACCATTTGCCCAAAATATACTCCGATCGCCATAACTTTAAAACCAGTCGCCTAATACTGTGTAGTTCTCCCTCCTGCTACTAAGACCTGTTGAGGCATGGACTCCACAGCACCTCTAAAGATGTACTATGGTGTCTGGCACCAAGACCTTAATAGCAGATTCTTGAAATCCTGTAAATTAGAAGGTGGGATCATCATGGATTGGACTTGCTTGTGCAGGACATCCTACAGATGCTTGATTGAGATCTGGGGAATTTGGAGGCCATCTTTTGGCATGCTTTGCAAACTATTCCTGAACTATATTTGCTGTAACAGGCGACTTCCCTGCCATTTTAGACGACCCAGTCATCTAACCATCACAAACTGGCTGTTGTCAAAGTTGCTCAGATCCTTACTCTTGTCCTTTTTTCTGTGTCCAACACACCAACTGACTGTTCACTTGCTGCCTAATAAAATACCCCTTGTAACGAGACGATGTTATTTACTTCAACTGTCAGTGGTTTTAATGTTATGGCTGATCAGTGTATGCTATACAGTATATCCTAACCATATTTATACGTATATCTCATAATTAGAACATTGTGTGTTCATATATTCGTATTCGGTTACAATCCTATGTAGCAAGTAAGCTGTAAAAGGCGTATTACTTAAGATAAATTTCATTAGAAAAACTAATCTGAAATGTGATGAAGCAAGTTACAATTCCGCTTACTAGCTATTAAAGATTACGCCGCGGCAGGACACTGTCCTTAAGCTTGCACTAAATAAGTATGTTCCCATCCCCATTTAATTAACGCGCTCTTAATAACAGTGTGGAGGGAACACACTGGTCTCGCGTGCACCTGCACACACAGGATGCTGCCTCTGTGCTCTCTTTCAGGACCACCTTCATACCCAGAGGTTGCCTCCTCATCGCAGGAGCCCATAAATGAAATTAAGGTGTCAATTAGTCAATTACGGCATAATAACTCGGAGGGCAGACGTTTAGAGGCCGAGTGTACCTCAGCTAAGTTCATTTCCTCTGGTCCAGGAGCCTGCATTTGGCACACGTCACTCTCCGACCCAGAGCCGCTGCACAAGGCCGACCGCCTCGCTAATTCTGTTTGCCGCTTTATCTTTTCGGATCAACAATTTCCTTTCATGGTTTATGTTTTTTTTTTTTTTTTTTTTTTTTATTCCAGATGCAAGGATGCCGTTTTTCTCCTTCAATATGGCTTCGGAGAATTTTATAATTTAGTAATTAAAATCTTTGATAGGCTCTAGAAATTGCATCTAATTGAATTTAATGGGGAGATGAATTTCAATTTTATTTGATTACCGGGAACCCTGGCATAGGTATTTATGGAAAAAAAACTGTATAAAAATATGCTGTGTGGGCTAAGATGGCGTAATAAAATTAGAGATAATCAGATTTCTCTGTCATGAATTTCGCTCTAATTTCACTATAATTTTCCATTAGATAGCTGGTTTACAAATATTTGCTCATCTACGATGGAAGAAGCTATCTGTCTAAAGTGATTATGGTCAAGGCCTTCAGAAATGTGGCCCTTTCTCTCTGTGTTTTTAAAACCAGATTGCGTGGGACCAAAATTAGGCAGATTGCATTAGGACCGTCTGCATCCGGGAGAGATACTGAAACATAATGATTAGAGGCAGGGGATGAAAGCCGTGTCAGGGAAAAAGGGTTTTGACAGTGAGTGATGTTTTTAAAGTGAAGCTCAGGTTTATATTCTCGCGCAGGGACGATGTTTGCATCTCCGCACTTCCACGTGCTGCATGTACAGTTTATGCAAACAAGCGCTGCTGATTCTCCGCTCATTTGAGTGGCATCTCGGAACTGGCGAACTAATTTGATCAAGTCGTTTCCGCTTTTTAAGATCACTCCAGCGCAATCAGAGCGATGGCCAAATAGTCGGTGATGAGTTCCAGCTGCCACTGTTTTATATGTTCCCGGGTTTAGTATGCCGGATGCTCACCCTGAAATTAATAAATAAATAAATAAATAAGCCTTTCCAATCAGACGTGAGGGGGAATATACGGAGCATCACAGACTTGCTAGAACAATACAAGGGTAAACGCTTTCTTCGGGCTTCTTTTCAAAGCCCAGCGCTCCACTCCAGCGTTGTCACATTCAATTTCCTGTCAATTTCACGATCCAGACTTGAAAAAAGTGTTTGAGAAAACACGGGGGTTGGGGGTTCAGCTTTATTTTTAGTAGTGAAAAAAAAAAAAAATTCTCAACAGGCGATCTTTTTTTTCACTCAAGAAAGACGATGATACTCTTCTCTGTGTGTCTCTTTTCCTTTTTTTTTTTTTTTTTCCTCCTCCTGCTCTTTTTTGGCTACACCTCTCAGTTGCCCACTCAGTCTGTGCTGCCCCACTGGCTGAGACAGCGAGAGGGTTCAAACACAATCTAACTCCCAGCAAAGGTCAGATTTCTCACTCCGCATGGCCCCGGGCCTCGGGCACAAAAGCTCCTCGATTCACATCTTTCAAGCGGGCGCGGGCTTTTGTCCTGCCGGAGCGAGGCTCTTGGAGCGGGCGGCCATCAGACCAGCCCCTCCTGGAGTGCGCGGTCAGGGGCAGCTAAACGTCTGGCCCCTGCGTCCCTTTGACTGATGCGGCCCTGCCATGTCACAGCCCCCACCCCTCTCGGCCCCATGCCCTCATGGCCCCACACCCTGAGCATCCCATCATAATAGGCCGCATCAAACGGCATTCAGCTCTGCTTCGAGAAAACAGAGATGGCAGCGGAGGAAAGGAAGAAAAAAATAATCCCCCACCTGTGTTTTGCCACACGGTGCAGTCAAGTCGATCTGGCGGCAGAGGAATTTCATACGTCCCGGTGTTATATAAAGCAATAAAACTATTTAAGAGAGATCTGCACATTCTTCTTTATAGTTGGATTTTTTAATTTTTTTATTTTTTCGGAAGGAGAGAAAGTCATTGAGAGGTTTTTATTTCAAAATCTGAAAGGTATGAAAGTTGAGTGCACAAGACTTTAAGAGTGTAACCGGCGTGGGCTCTCACAGCTTTAAGGTGGGAACATGTGACCATTGTTTGATTTTGAGTCATCTCCGTAATTACTGAATCAACCAAAACCTGTTTTCTGCATACTGTATGTGAGACAGCAGTTAGCAAACAGGAATTAAGGATTGACTCATTTCACAGAATTATAGGCCATCACCTAAAATATTCATTTCCTCTTTTCAAGACATTTTTTTCAGTGCTTTTGTGGGTTTTTTTTAAAAATATGTATATTTTTTTATCTCCATGGCAGAACTCAGGACTGCCGCGCACTGGCGTTATTCCTCCGTTGGTTCCCTTCTGTCCCATGATCAGCAAAGTGCGTGTCACCGTGTCCGGCTCCAGGGAAAAAAAACAAAAAACGGGAATTTATTTTTCACTTTGTGGAATTATGCTAATCGGGAAAAATATGGTGAAAAAATGTTCTGTGAGCACTTTGCATGCCACGATGGAAGAAACTGCCAGGCAAATAAGGGCCTTGTCTTATAAAGTATTCATTGGCACCTGGTAACGGCCGTCGTTTATCATTTCACCTGAAATTACAATGAAAACTGATACCTTATCAGAGGGACAGAGGGACAGACAGAGAGGAGGGGAAGACTGGAAAAGAAAGGGAGGGAACGAGTGAAGGAGGGACGGTCAAGTGTTCATTCGGGGGATGGTTAGACTATAGTTTTTTTTTTCCTGTCTGTCTTCATAATTTACAACCAACTGTTCTCAGATCAGGTTACTCAACCTGCTCTGATCTTCAGCTAAAGCAATTTCAGAATGTTTTTTTTTTTTTTTTTTTATCTATTTGAAACATTGTTAAATTTTCACAATTTATGTTTTAATCTGAATATCTAAGTCGCTTTTCTTTTTTTTTTTTTTCTTAACTTTGCATCTGTGGTTTAAGTTTATTGACGGTTATTAAATGTCACTGAGAAGAAACTTCCTGTTTTCTTGAATATAACAAAAAATAATAACAACAACAACAATAACAATACTAATTTCTTTACTCTGATGCCATGCACATACATTGTATAAAAAATATATATAATAATAATAATAATAACAATAATAAAATAAATGAATATGTTCGGTGGCAGAAATGCTGGAATATAAAATAACATATGTAATGAGCCATGCAGAATTTTTTTTTCTTTTTTTTTTTCTTCGAAACCCTGCGCAGCTCCCTCCCTCCTTATTTCCTCATTTGCATGGGGCTGGACTCGGCCCTTCCCCTCGACTGTGATACAGCCTGTAGAACGCGGAGAAAGAAAAGCCCGACCCACTGAGGGGAGGAGGTAAAAAAAAAAAGTCTGCTCCAGTTCCTGCTCTTCCGTAATTTCCTATCACCAACTGCTTGGGGTGTGTGTGTGTGTGTGTGTGTATGAGTGAGTGAGTAAGTGTGTGAGCATACTAGAGAGCGAGGGAGAGAGGGAGAGAACGAGGGGGCCATCTCTGTACTCGCTCACCTACACCCCCCCCCCCCCATCAAAGCGCAAGGAGGAGGGGCCAGAGCGAGCTGCCAATCAACTTCACTCGTGGCAGCCGGCATTATCTCGCCTGAAAACTATTGACAGATTACATGTCAAGGAGTTTAGTACATGATTGAGAGAGAGAAAAAAAAAAAAAGACTCCTTATTGCCCACTTATTCTAGTCTGAATTTCCCGCAGGCCAGATTCCTCTCTGATGATTTTTACATAGAGTTTGTTGTATTATAAAAGTTACATGCTTGGGAGGATTTAACTTCGACTCTCCTGAATATGGTAAGTGCTCCTCTTCTTCTTCAACTTGTTTTTCTTTTTCTTCTTCTTCTAACTGTCTGTTGTGCTTACACATGAAAGGTGCTCCTGTATTACACAGTGTTTTTTTTAAATGGGGAAGTTGCTTGCTTGTGTGTGTGTGTGTGTGTGTGTCTGTGTGCGCCTTTATTTATAACAGAATGACAGATCAGAGGGCTGATTACGGTATTAAATACGATCCTTTGCCTCACCTCTGAATTTTCCTCCTTCGGTCTTTTTCGAAAAGATCCCCGATGTGTCTGATCTGAAATACAAAAAAACAAACAAAAAAAATGATAATAATAATAATGAAATGAAATATAGAACAGCAGTGCTTTCATTTTCTACCTGGAAGTGCCTCGGTGTATTTATTTATTAGTCTCAGGTACGTCATGTCATGTTTAGCTCGTCTCCTCTCTGACCTGGCTCACTTCCCTCCCCGTGTGTGTGTGTGTATATATTGGTTTATTTCATATTTTATTTTGGATGGTAAATATGTGTTTTATAAGAAGAACAGGATAAAGGATAGAGTTAACACACGCAGGTATGTGAAGTGTAAGAGCTCGGCGTGGCCTAAGGGTTTGTTGCCAAGGGGACTGAACAAACAGACTGTTGTGCCGGCTTTGTTTTGACACATGTAAGGACACACAGAACAAGTGATATCCCACTCTTTATCCCCGCGTCCCTCCGTTTAGGGATATTTCGGCGCACGTGAAACCGATCTCCAGGGCTTTCTATATCCTCTGGTTTTTCCATGATGGTTTTTTCTTTTTTTTTTTTTTTCGGGAAGCTTTAATGCCTTCGAGTCTAGTGCAGGAACTTTTAAATCCTCCTATAATAATAATAATAATAATAATAGTAATAATAATAATGTGCTTAATATTAATCATATGATTTTATTCTTACATTGTGTTTAAAAGTAGAAATTAAGATAACATGCTTAGTTTGTCTTATTCTTGTGTGCCTAAATATATATATA
>JAOVVB010000018.1:6062611-6073416 GCA_028570985.1 Heterobranchus longifilis | reverse complement strand
AAAAGGATATGATTGAAGAGATAATATTTTAGATCACCATGCCGTTTGTCTCATCTCTTTATTCTCCATGATAATGTGGTGTTTGTAGAAGATTTAAAGTTCTACCTTTCTTTATTTTGCATTCCTGAAATAATAGACGGATACTTGAAAAATGTTCCTCTGCATATTTTACTACAAGTAACGTTTAAGTTTAAAGCAGCCATCCATATTATTGTCAGAGGCATTTGGTCCGTGATCATCCGCAAGTGCAGTAGCAAATAGAATTTTCCTCATTTATGTGGCAACCAATCATTACTGCTAATTGTCCTTGAGGCCATCTGTATAGGATGGCTCGTCCTCTATTGGTGTTGGAACGGTACTGGTCATGGATTTACAAGTCCAATAATAATACTTAACTCCTCCAACCTCCATAGTCAGCGCGAAACAGTTCACAACTGCAGTAATAAATATGACGGAGGTTTTTTTTTTTTTTTTCTCAAATTAAACAGTAGCCCGAACAGCATCCTGGTTTCTAAGTGTCACTAAGCGGCTTTCCCATGATGCCCCCGCCCTTCCCTTCCTTGTCCGAGTGTAATGTTCTCATACGGTACGACTTGTTTTAAGCAAAGCTCTCTGACAACCATATGAAGCGTCTGGTGTTTTCATCTGGGAAAATAAGAGAGTAGGTCGGGCAGATTTAGCCATGTAACGATAGGGCCAACATGCAGACTTGGATTAGAATCAGGCCTGTGTTGCCATTCTGACCACAAATCATAAATGTCGGGGACACGGCGGTGGTGTTGTTTATGGAAGGATGCCACGCTGCGCCACTCAAGGGTGTTGCCTGTTTGCATTGATGCACCACCACCACTTACCGCCTCTTGCTTTAAAACAACTTCCGCATCCCACTCAGCCCAGCCATTTTGTCCCGTTACCAAAGCAGATCCCAAACGTTCACCACAGCTTTCGCCTCAACTTTAAAAGAAGGGGGGGGCGGGTTGTTGCTCAAAGCGGGGCCGTGGCTTCTTCAAGTCGTTTGTGGGACAGAAGATGGCGAGCCAGAGTTTTTCCACTGGTAGAGGGGGTATTTCATCCCAATACAGGGACACTACAGCTCAAAACTGAAAAGCACTTATGCATTATTGATGTTTTAATTTGTGCAAATGCCCAAGTCTTTGTTAAGTGATTATAGTGCTAGGGAGATAACAGGGGAGGTACTTCTCTATGAAACAAGAGCTTGCTTGCTGGCCGCACTGGGAAGCCATTGGACTAAATCTAACAAGTCAACGCTCCTACTCAGCTCCGTGCGAGAGAGAGAGAGAGGGAGAGGGAGGGAGAGAGAGAGAGGCGGGGGTTGGGGGGTGGAGGGGTGAGGAGAGTTGACTCAAAAATATCAACGTGTCTAAGATAAGAAAAAATTCAGCCGTTGATCTTTTGTCCTTATTTCAGCTACACCTCTCCCGTTTATGATGTTGGGTTTATAGGTCTTTTACATCCCTTATCAAAAATTATTTGATGTAAATACAATGGAACTGACCTGAAAAGCCCTATGTGTAAATACTCCTCGTGGCACACTAGAAACTGACCTTGGGAGAAGAATGCAAAGTTATTACGCTTGCAAAACAAGCCAATAAAATAATACACCGTTGAAAGGAGGGAGTTTGGGTAAATATAAAAGAGAAGCAGTTTTCTTTCCCTGCAATGATTAACTCAGAACAAAGGTTATCAGGGATGACATTTTTTTAAACTCTGCAATTTATGTAATTGCCCCGCTGCAGCTACCTCGCCAGATAAACAATGACGGAAGGAAAAGGTTGAAACTTTCCCCTAGAAAACAAACATATGAGCTTAGCTAAAAAAGATTGTGTTCCGTATCCTAGTTGATCCAATCTCCAACTACATCTCAGATCATTGTGCATAGAAACCTGTGTTCCCTCTATTGTGCCGTTTTGGTGTCTGTGACGGTCGTCCGCGCTCGGCCTCGTCTCCGCTGCTCCCACACCTGCAGCTGTTCACACAGCCTGCCTTCCTCCGGCACCTAACGCATGTATAACCTGTAAATTATGCTGTATTCATTTAGCTCCGAGTGCATTAATATGGGCTCTATCAATGTCAACCCATGAGATAAGTGTCTTAGTTTTGGCTTTGGTTTCCGTATTAGTCATTCTCTTTTGTTCATTGGCTTCATTTTTTGCTTTATTCTTTGGGAAAATCTGCTTGAGTATGGAACCAGGCTTTGCCTTCTGCTTTGAGGTCCCTGGTGGAGGTAAAACACGAGAGCATGCGTGTGCACATATGCACACACGCACACACGCGCGCGCACAGTAGGCTCTCAGGCTTCCCCAAGCATTTACTGCTTTATTAAGCTGTCTCATGAACCCACTAGCAGAACATGAGAATACAGGAAAAAAAGAAAAGCCCATATTACTTAGATGATTTGATGTCATTTGTGGACTACAAAACACTAGGCTTTATTGTGTGCGCAGGGAGAAAGAGCGGGAGCAGAGGAAGAAAAAAAAAGAAGTTGGCTTAGAAATTCAGAATTTCAATTAGCGTACGTAATCTGAACCTGCCGGCTTTGATAGAGGCTTTTTTTTTTTGACTAAGAATACAGCAGCACTTGTAAAACATTAATTAAGCAGACTTGTTTTTTTAAAGGATGGAGTAAAGTGTGCTTTATGCAGTCCCTTTTCACCGAACAAAAGGCAGTTACCTCACATAGAGGACCGCTTCACCCAAACCATTTGGAAAAAAAGGGCAATTTAAATTGTAGAAAAACACAAAAGACAAAAAAGACAAGCCATTGAGAGTAATGTTCTAAAGGAGATGATATCATATGAGACCACAGCCTTTTGCTGAAGAATAGAAATGTATCCCTGCCTCAGTGAAACCTAAGCTTGGCGCAGGAAAACGAGCCCCTATTTTAATGACTTTCTACCTGACAGATGACTTTAGACTGCCTTTTGGATCACATTGCTCTGACTTTGTCTCTTACATCATCAAACCATTGATTATTAATAGTTTATATGAATTGTTAATTGATGGGTAATATGAGTTATTATGGCAATATCCTCCTAAATGTAAAAAGATTACTTGTTCTGTCTGTTTTATGAATCTAAAAAGTCTTGAACTATTGCTTTTTTCCATGCTGTCTGTGCTGCATGAGGGCCTGAGCCCTGTTGAAATTTCTACTCTTTTCTAGTTAGCGTGGCTACGTGATACTGCGAGCTGAAATGCATGCTCTAAACAACACTGGTTAGCATTAAGGGGGAATACAGTTCATGCACATGCTTCGGTTTTATTTTCCATGAATGTATCAAGATAAAAAAACGTTGCAGGTTATTCCCAATAGATCATTTACCAAGTTCAGAAGCAGATAATGGCAAAGGTATATAAAAAAAAAAATCATGTTAAAGGTGATTTGCTTTCACCTTATTATGAGAAATAAAAGGTTTTATAAGTTCCACTTCTTGGAATATGTATATAATAAAAACAGAAGTCCATGTCCCACATTTGCACATTGTATATTCATTTTCCACAGACTATTGTAAATCCTCTTGCAGTGGGTGATGAGTACACATACAGATGATACATTAAAACTGCCATAACTCGCACACCCAGCAAAGCTAAAAATCAATTGGAATGGATAGTTAAGCTGGCCCCTAAAAATCAATGAGCAATTCATGTCCTTGATCACAGAGTGTCATTCCTCTCAATGTTAGAGGCTGATGAGGGCTGAGCATAACGCACACGTACACTCACATTCAGCACAAAAATACAGGAAACTTGCAGACACATTCTCTGTGCTGATACAAGAAGTTAAAAGTTAATTAAACACACAGGACAAGGTCACATAATTTAATACACTTTGTATTTTAAACGACTTCTCTTGATATCTTTGTGAAATGTATTCAGTATAACACGGTGCTGTCCGTTTTAATGTATTTTTTTTTAGTTTTTTTTTTACAACAGAATGAATATACAAGGTTTTAATTAAAAATTGTTGAGACAGTGTTAAATGTGGTTAGGGTATTTCAGCTGGTGAATACAACACACAAAATAGCAGGGAGTCAAATTTCGAAGCCCATGTTGGTTTTTTTTAACCGTGCAAAATGTTGCAATTCAACAACATTGTACACCGTGCCTGGAAAATAGAGATGACCTTATAGCCATTACATGGTGGGGGCACACTGAAACACACACACACACACACACACACACTGGGCTTTCGTGTAGGAAAAGGAGAAAGGCGATAAGGTTAGCTAAATGAAGAGGATGAAAATTCTGCGTTTCAAAATAGCAATTTTGCCCTTATTAATGCCATTAGTGTAACAGTCATAATAGATCAAATCAACGGATGACCGAAGCAACTCCTCTGTCTCTGCGCTATGACGGGATCATGTCGGGAACAATTTGGGCATTTTGTGTTGATGAGTGAAGTTTCGAGTGCTGTCGTATCCTGCAAACTGCCCCTAAATTATGCCCATAGTTCCTCTCTTTATCTATTTCTCTTGTTACTTCTTTCTCCCTCTCTCCTCTGCTCTTTGCACACATTTTATTAGTCTTTTTTTTTTTTTTGTACCTTCGAACATTCATTTGCTATTGCCACCCTTCATTTAGGCCAGTGATCAGTCGAAGTGACCCTTTCGTTGGGATCTACTGTATTTTTAACCCAGATTTAGATAATGGCACTGTGACAGTCATTTTTTGCTCCTGGGCTACTCGCTGCTTTGAGGCCGTGCATGTCACTCACACTTTGTATCCCCCCGCTCCCCCCCCCCCCTCGTTACCAATTATAGCCACACTGACCAATTCAAAGCAATGCTACAACTGAAATTATGTCCATGCAACACCATATCTTCAACTTAAAATCTTAATTTCTCTTCTCTTCTCTGTGCTCTCCTTCTTTGTCCACGTGCTCTGTGGTATATTAGTTATGAGTTAGCAGCAGTTGCTTGGCCTTAACAGGTGGTCATCTTTTACGGTCTATTACTCTGGTAACATTTGAAAGGGTCATTCAGCACACTAGCTAAATACCTCAGATTTGGGGAGAGGAGAGGGCCTTCGCAACAGTTGTCGCCTGTGAGGAGGAGCAGAGAGTCAGGAGGACCGGTGGAACACTTGCTCGTCCCCTCGCCGAGGTGAGAATTTTCCAGCAGCTGTCACTTTACTGCCTCTTTACCTCGTGTGTGCTTTTTTTTTTTTTTTTGGACGGGTGTTTTTTTTTCCCCCTCCATTTCCAATAAAGCAGAAATGAATGTTTGTGGCAACTGTGGAGGGGGAGGGCAAACTCCAGTGCTGTGCCCTGTCACTCACAATCTCGCCCGTGTGTGTCCTCCTCTAGAAGGGTTACATGTCTCATCAGCCGCCAATCATGAGACGCACGTGAGACGAGCCTAACGGCGGAGTCTTCTTTCTTGTGATGCAACTGCTTAAAAGGCTCTGGTGGCTTTCTTTTAACGTCTGGTGTCGCAAAACTCTTTCCGTTTGGCCACGTATATAGTAACAAAATGGTGAGTTTCCCTTTTGCCTCTGTTCTTCTCGACTGCACTCCCCTTCTCTCTCCCATTCCCTCTTCCTTTCCCTGTCTCCCTCACTCCCCCTTTCTCCCCCCCCTCAATCCATCTGCATCATGTCGATCTGTCAGACTGCCAGTGTCTGTTCCAATTAGATTCCACTTAATACACGTAACCTCGATTAACACGCAATCAAGCCCAGATAAATCACGTCCTTTAAGTCCCCCCCTCTGCCTCTCCTGTGTTGCTTTGCATCACTCAGTTTTTCCCAACAAGCTTTCTTCGCCACAGTCGTTGGTCACAATGTATGAAATCACACTGCACGGGCAGGTAAAAATTCCCTCAGTGGTGACATTTTGCTGCGGAGACAGGTGCTTTTCACCTCTAACCGAATGCTCCGTCTCAGTTTGGTCTCACTTCTGTTCCCAGCAATGTGAAGTTCCTCTCGTGTTTCCAGCAGACTCTTGTTGGTGCCCTTCTCACCCCTGAAGATGAAGGTGTCTTAATTACATCTTTGGTTAAAAAGCTACAAAAGACACCCTGGGCTTTCTCTACATTGCGGGAAGCTGTGTAGTCTATTGTCTCTGTGACCTTTTTAGCTAGCGGACAATTGGTTTGACTAGATTACAAATTAAGACACAGCACCAGGCACTTAGAAAGCAAGTCTGTTACAGAGCAGTTCTATTACTACCAGCCTGTGAAAGCCACTGGGCCATACGTTTTAAAGCATCACATAAATGGCCACAAAGTCAGGCATCACGTGCACATTGTTCCGTATCTATAAAATATAAAGTTACATTTGCTTTAATGATATCTGCAGTGCCTCTTTGCCAGTGGCAGAAAGGGAAAAAACACACAAAGCCACTACAGAGCTGAGGATTCAGGGCCGATTATAATTCTTTTAACAAAGTTAATAATTTACACTGTTTATGCTAATAGGAGAAACGGGGACTGTTGAATTACCAAACAGCGAAAACCACTAAAAATACAAACCAAATGAAAACAACCTGGGGCACTGAAAAAGCACACACAGCACTCTTGGGGTCTTCTTTTATTAATCGCAGCTAAAAGTGCTAACATTGACATGTTGAACAGATTAGCCTCTTTAATAACGGGGCGGGTCAACATGGCTACCGCTGCTGATCCGTGAGGATAGCCTGTCGGGAGGTGTGTTTCATATCCTGACCCCTGCCTCTGCTGGGCTCGCCCCTGCACTAAAGACCTGGCCTGTGCATTCACTAGATGAAGAATATAGTACTCTTCTCCTCCTCCTCCTCCTCCTCCTCATTGTAGTTTTTTAACTTTTTCCCTCACATTTAGAAAGGTCTGGCAGTTGTCATTTGCTCTGTTATCGCAGCGTATGATGTACGTGGTTACCGCTTTTTGTACCCGTGCAGTGTTCAAAAGTGGAAGCTGTGCCAGTTAGAGATCTGGCTTTGTTTCACACAGCGACAGCTTGTGTCATACACGCTCAGGCTGCCGCTGTACAGCATTAATGGTTTTAAATATCTCAATGCTAGTTGGAGCTGACAAGGCCTGCCGGTGTGCAGTGTGTAAATAGGGCTTGGATTTAAAATAAATTAAGCTATGAGAAAGGCTCACGTTGATCCATTTCTTATCTCCTCTGCTGCCTTGTCAGCCCCAAGCCCTTTTCAAATCGTGTGGACACATTAAGGGACAAGCAGTTCTCATTCACAGTTTCTAGCATGTCAGAATAGTCTGTTATTAGTGCTTACTAATGAAGAATGCATGTGTATAACTACAGTAGATACTATACTTGTTCAACTTTTGAAACTGTTGATCTCTGTGAAAACCAATTAAAAAGTTGTGCGTGTTTTATTTAATTAGTATTGGGTGCTAACAAAGTATTGAATAGACACCCGATAGCCCTCTGCCCTGTCTTTTTCCATTTATAAACTCTGTCCACAGCCACAACAATGTCGCACTGTCTCTTTAAAAGGGGTGACAGTTGTGACTATAAGTTGAGCTAATTCTTTTTTTTCTCTCTTTCCCAGAGAAAAAAAATGGGAATAACGCTGATGAGTTTTAACAGCTTCAGCCAGGCGATGGGCAAATATAATAAGTGTTTTCGTAGACGTCACCAATGATTATCTCATCTGGGCATTTTGGGTGAATGTGGTGGATTTAGTGGCTCGTCTCCCATTGTGCTGACATCACCCTTTAACAAACCAAATTAAATCATGGCTAAAATCATTTGAAACTCTCCCAGAGTCTGTCTCAAATGACTAAACAATGAAAGTCTGGGAAAAATTTAAAGGGAACGCTGTGTGTGCGTGCGTATGTGTGAGTTTGAGTGTGTTTAGTCGCGGGGGATGGGAGGGGGGGCGTACTGTGGAAATGGGGGCAAATTTACCCTCACACTGCATAATGGGATAAGGGAAACCAATATTTAACACATTCTTAAGAGAATTTAAAGGACGACATTGTGATAGTACTTTGCAGTCATGGCCTTTTTTCATTAAAAGTGTGTAATAATTTAGAAATAAGTTTTTTATTTTCTGTTTAATTTTTCTGTGATTTTGTAATTGTATTTGAACTTATGGAAAAATCTCACCGACCTCAGCATGGAAAGTTCTCTGTAAGGAAACTCTTAGAAGGCATATAAAACACAGCCGAAGTCAGTCTTGATATAGCTCTACTTTTATAGATAGAAAGTCAGATTAAAGGGCACGAGTGTCCAGTTTCCGCAGCCGGGCAATGTTGCATGGAAAATGTGTTTTGATACTGATACCACTATGACACACTACAGGCAGGAAAAGACAAAATGACACCTGTATATTTTATAAACACGTTTTGATGACATGCCATCATAGGCGAGTGACATGGATGACAACAGTAATCATAAAAGTTGCCTCTTAAGGGTTTTCTTTTGAAAATAGAGAAGAAAAAAAAAAGTTATATAATGCAAACTAGAGCTGCAACGATTCGTCGGCTCATCGATTAGTCGATTAACAGAAAAATAATCAGAGACTATTTTGATAATCAATTCATCGTTAGTCATTTTTCATGCAAAAATAGCAGAAAATGCTTTTTTCAGATTTCCTGCATTTCTCTTTTTATATTACATTAAACTGTATATATTTGGGTTTTGCACTGGCAAAACAAGACATTTAAAGACATCACTTTGACAAAATGAAATTTTTCTGACATTTTATAGACCAAATGATTAATCGAGAAACTAATTGGCAGATTAATCGATAACGAAAGTAATCAATAGTTGCAGCTCTAATGCAGACACTTGCAGGCTTGAATGCAGCTTTGCAAAAACAATTTACCAAGTTGCGTTTTTTTAATGTCATTTTTTATTCCATATCACAGTATTTGTTGCACGTCAGCCACAAGATAAGGTCTACTAGCGCGGCTGGAACACGCAGGGATTCGTCAGCTGTCCCGTCTCACCACTCGCGTGCTGTAGTCGGCCACCCGTGACCTTGTGAAATGAACAAAGGAGTAAAATAGAGAGAGGGAAAGTGAGTGAGTGAGAGGAGTCCATGAAGGAGTGGTGGCAAAGTGTGGAGGTGCATGGAAGTGGTGGTTGAGGGGAGGGGAGGGGGGGCTGCTGCTAAAGGCCTCAACTCAGCCAACGTGGCCTGATGTGACAGGATTAGCTAAGCCCCGGTGAGCATGGCTGGTACTGTGAGCCCGTGTGTGTGTTAGTGTGTGTGTGTGTGTGTGTGTGTGTGTGTGTTAGTGTGTGTGTGTGCGGCAGTGTGCACAGCAGACTGGGAACCCAGAACTGCTGCTCGCCACCAGCCGAGCCAAGACAAGACAAGACACGGGAGATCAACAGTGTGTCAGCCCATCGCTGCCATCATCACCCTCCCCTTCCACCAATGGGAGAGAGCCAGACCATAGAAGATACAGCCAAGGGAGTCAAGATACAGTGGGGGGGGAGACACAGTGGGGGACTAGTGGGCGGGCAGCTGGGGCTAAAGTGAACGTGAGTTGGAAAATGATCCTATTAAATTGAATTAAAGAGGCAGTCTTCATTTACCCCAAGAATGATGGATTTGGATAATTAACAGTGTTAATGGGGACTGGTTAAAGAGGGCAAGGGAAACCGGTGATTGCAAACACAGAGTAAAGGGGCCAGGTCAGACCTGCATTGTATTCGACCCGGCGGCCCATAAGGGATGGCCTTTTTTTTCCTTTTTTTTTTTGGTCACTTGTATTTCATAAGCGTTAACAGACTGGGGCAAACCATTCGGAAATGCTACAAATCCCCCTCACTCCTTCCTTTTCAAGGTGTTCTTTTTTTTTTCCCCCACAACTCCACCTTTTATAAAAGAGCAGCGGCTGTAAGATGATCTGAACACAGCAGATCAAAGGCTGTTGTGTTGTGTGGTGGTTTTGCACGGGGCCTGCTGAGCAGCGTGCATGTGAATAGCAGGGAAATAAAAGCAATAGGAGGGTGTCACTGATGAGCATGTAGGTTCAGTGTCGATATATTTTTGCGGTAGTGCGCTGCTGCAGAGTGCATTATACCAGTTTAATGCCCTCATCTCGGGACCTAATTATGACACTACTAGTGTGTGTGCACGCACATGTGGTGGTGTGCTTGTGTGGCCAGGGTTTTCACTTTGGTCAGTGCACAAACCCTATCTGCATGTCCTTAATTCTTGATGATGTGTAGGCCTTAGGCAGTGTGTGTGATGGAGAGGATGCCTGTGTGCCAAGTTGAAGTGATCAGACGGCAGGGCATGGGCCCTCACCCCTCTGAAAAATCCCGTTGCTTTGCTCACACAGCAGCCGACCGGCGCTAGTCCGCCGCTAGTTTCCACAGTCTAGTCGAGCCTAGTGACACCGTGGCCACAAAGGAGCCAGATTTATAGGCCACTATGTGTCACGGGGTAATCTGCAGCTCGTCTATTACGTTAGAAATAATAGCTAATCCTGAGGAAGAACTAGTTAGCTTCATTTACATGATCTCGACCACTGCCTCTGTAATTCTGTTTATCCCTCGCATGCAGCGTTTTTTATGCGCTGCATTGTTTAAGGTCGAGCAGTTTTCTATTTTTTTTACACAGAGTTGTGTGGATGTAATCAATTTTGACAGTTGTAGACGCACACTCAACTCTCCATTACCTTGGATGATGCGCACCACAGCTTACCTGAACCCTGATTAGGCAGAGAATGTCTTAAGTAAAGGGATCAAATAATTTTATGCTACTTTTCTCCTTTCAAAAAAATTAACACCACAGTCGTGTGTGTCTGTGTGTGTGTGTGTGTGTGTGTGTGTGTGTGTGTCTGTGTGTGTGTGTCTGTGTGTGTGTGTGTGTGTGTGTGTGT
>JAOVVB010000018.1:5963143-5982912 GCA_028570985.1 Heterobranchus longifilis | reverse complement strand
ACCCGGTTTGTCGTCTCCTGCGGGAGATGCCTCTCGGTAAACAGATGGAGGTTTGGAAACGGGTTACAACACAGGAGGGAAATGCTCTTATCTCAGCGAGCTAGTTGTATAAAACACAGGATTCAATTCGATCTTTAGTCGGGGTCGGGGCTTAACGTTCCATCAGAGCTGGTCGCTTAAACGTCTACTGTAGTGTGGTAAAGCTGAATGGATAGGACGTTGAGCTTCTTTGTGGAAGGATGCGAGTTCAGATCCCACCAGCATGCTTGCTGGTATCCTTTTATTCTTTTATATTCTTTTAACATTACTGACAAGTAAATGTTAAAAAAAAAAAAACACTCTTTACACATAAAAAAAAAAACCTTCTGGTTAAACAAAAAGCTTTAACAGGTTTATTAATTAATGATCAGTTGTTATAACATCGATGAATATTGGTGAAATGCCTGTCTTGTCCCCCAGCACTGCGAGTTCAGGATGAGAGGACACTACCATTGTCTGAGACCCGGCTGCTACTTCGTCACCAACATCACCACCAAGCTGCCGTGGCACATCAAGAAGCACGAGAAAGCCGAGCGCCGTGCGGCCAACGGCTTCAAATACTTCACCAAGAGAGAGGAGTGCGGCCGGCCTGGTAAGGCTCTCACCGCCACCGACGTGGCACGTCAGAGATTTGCCACGTTTCAGGGTTGGTCAAAGTAATAACTCGTGTCTTGTTGTGTCATATAGCCGCCCCACACGCCTCATTATTTCAGTCACTATGTTATTTTAAAAAAAAAGGCAGCGCTTCCAGAAAGTCTTGTTTAGTCAAAGCCCTACCGAGCAGAACAGAGAAGAAAAGGTGTGAAATCGCATCAGCGATGATGTAACAGTAATTCCGCATCAATACAGTCCCCTGCTGCGAACACTGTTTCCACACACTTCAGCAGGCAGAGGGAAAAAAGCCGCTCCCTCCGCTGACATTGCTAATTGTTCCACTATCACAGCGCAATCACGCAAGCACAATAGCAGCAAGCTGGATTCTGTAAAAGGTTTCCCTGTAGTATTCGTGTCTCATCACATCAGCGTTAGCACGCTGGCGCCGGACCTTTTGTCCCGAACGTCGAATAAAGTCGAAATACCGTCAAATTCCCGACTACGTCATAAATACATTTCTAACAAATAGTTGAAAACAGCTGTGACAAATTCCAAAAGCGCTGGGACGGTTCATTTGGATTTAAATTCAGGCCAAGAAAAATGGTGTCTGCCTTTTTTGTCATACATTAATACTTCCGTATTTATAGTAAGCAATCAAATACAGGCTGTTTTCTTGGGTATATTTAACCTGTCAGGAATGAGCAATTACACATGTTTGTTAATTACTGTGCCTGTCTAGCTCGGTCTGTTTGTGTTGCTCTTTTTCAAACCTCGATCATCATCACGCAGGCAAATTGAAAGCTTTTTTTTTTTTTTTCTCTCCCTCCCCTCCCTTTCTCTCTCCTCCCTTTCTCTGCAGTACAAAAAAGAAAGGAAAACTTTTTGCCAGGTTGGAAACAAGTCTTAAAAAGCAAAACTTTTATTTTGATCTGTAGCAACTCAGTTTGGAAAAAAAAAAAAAGAGAGAGAAAAAAAAAAGGAGCATGTTGCCAAAGCAAGTGGCAAGGATGATGAGGAATTGATGGTTCAGCTGGACTGGGAGCAGAGTATCCATGGCAGCAACATTAAACACACCACTGAGGATGAGGTTACCAGGAAGCGCAGGCACAAAGATCTGCAATATTTCGGCTTGTCATTCTTATTTGCTCAGCTCGCTCTGTTTAAAGTGTCTTGCCCGTGCGTGCGTACAGAAAACGATCTGACGACAAGCAGCTTGTTGCACCATGCCGTGCCACGGATGCCATGGTAACACGACGAGCCGGCACCTGCCCTGAACGCTCCGCTTTTGATTATTTTTCTGTGCATTATTTGCAATAAAATTATCACGAGCGTCCATTTGATTACGCCATAAAAAAAAGTCATTTAATTTAAAAAAAAAAAAAAAAAAGGAAAAAATTACAAAACCATAGCAATTAAAAACCTGCATGGCTACTTTATGAAGGGATGATTGGAGAAAAGAGAAAAAGAGCGATGGAGTGAACAAATACAATAACAGCAGATAGGTTGTGAAAAATGAATTTAATATGGAAATAATTGTGTGTTTACTTTGGTTTGCAGGGTTGTGCATTATTGCCTCTCCAAATGCAGAATGTATTTATGTAAATTCCAAATTGAATAAAAGATGTCATTGTAATAAAGAGCACCACAGGTCTAATCTCTGAAAGCGCCACTTTCTCAGTATGACACTTTGGAGAAAGTAATAAGAGCCGGACTCATCTGCTCAAGATTTTCCTCATCACCACCTTATTGAGAACCGGTGCTAGAGTTGTTGTCTCAGAGGTCGGCTTTTGTCGCTAATGAGAAACGCATTGTGTTTCTCTTGCTTAGGCTGCAAGTACAACCAGGTGAACAGTCACTTCCACTGCATCCGTGAAGGCTGCATGTTCTCCTTCCTGCTTAAGCATCAGATGACATCTCACGCCCGCAAGCACATGAGGAGGATGCTGGGGAAGAACTTCGACCGAGTCCCATCCCAGGTACACTATATGTTTACAAGAATACAAATGCGATGATGGTAAAGTCCACTAGGGCCAACATCGTCGAAACATTAATATCATTTCCACAGCATGATTTTAGTGGACTTAAAAAGTGAAGTGTTGTGATTCATCCACATTAAATTTTATCACTTAAATTTCACAAGGTTTAAAAGAAGAAGAGACGTTTTTTATAATTCGACGGGGTAACTTCACAACCCCTGTACCCGAATTATACTGTAGTTTGAAAGTAAATCGTTACAAATTCATTAGCCTTTAGGATGTTAGCCAAATTTTGTGCTGTTCTTAAATCTACTCTAAAAAAAATACGTTAAGAACCATCTTGTAAATAATTTACGCTGTTGTATAAGGAGCGAGTAACGAATGTAATGTAATTCAAACCTTGCAAAAGGAATCGTTTAGTGCTGGTTTGTGCACTGATTTGGGTTCCTCATGTGCTAGGTGATGCCTCCTGGTCACCAAACGGATGACATGCAGCACATGTCTAACATGGCCTCATCCGGCTCCATGGGCACCCATTCGGGCCTGTCTCATAGCTTCTCCAACATGGCAGATGACAACGATGACTACATGGACTACATGGCTGGAGGAAGTCCGCTGGGCCTCTCGTCGGAGTCCTCCAACCAAGACCGCAGCTGCACCAGCACTCCTGTGGGCAATGACAGCTCCCCTGCAGGTGAGGCCTTTTTCTATCATCACTTTTCATTACCATCACCAATATTTCAAATTAGGATTTTTTTTTTTTTATGTTTAAGATTTCATTCAAATGATCAGAAAGCTCAAGATGGTAGTCATTAGCTAAAGGAATAAAATGTTTAACTGCATGAATATGGGTTATTTAGTTGCGCTGTACAGGTGTCACATGATCATGATGTGTGTTTAGATCCTCTGGGGTTTATGCCACTAACCAGAGGCATCAATTAAAAATAGCTGCCTCCGCTGTACTTTTCCATTGCCAATTATAAACGTAACAACTTTTTCATGAAGCATCCGAGGCAGCCAGTGTTTACCACCAGTAATGACACTTATCAAATTATGGAGCAGTAAATTCATCATATAGTCGTCCACACACAAACACACTCCTCCTCACAATAACGCCATGCCCGTGGCAACTTAACTGAGGCATCACAGACTCATAATATCCACCTACACCATGTCAACCCGAAAGAGTACACATCTCTGGGCTTAAGTCTGGGCTTTCGCTATTCGACTCTTGCATTGGAATGATTTACATGTTTTCACCGTTTGGTTTGAAAAATATTTATCTTTCATTCTCATCACTGTTGCTTTTGGCTGTATGATTTTTTCTGTCGCCATTTGGCTTTTGGTATTTCATTATTTGATCTCTTCCTTTTCTACCTCCCATCCCTGTGTGTGTATATATGTGTATGTGTGTTTGTGTGTATGCACCTGACTGGATGTCTTGTCCACACCCTTCCTTTCCTCCTCTCCACCACTCCTTTCCTTCGCATCTCTGTAGGACCAGGTTCTCAGGGCCCTGCACCTGCTCCTACTCTTACTCCTACTCCCACTATCTCCTCTGACACTCCCCCTACCTTTCAATCTGCACCTCCTCCTCCTCCACTTCCTCCTCCACCTCCACCAACTCAATCTTTACCTCAGGCTCCACTCCAGTCCCAGCCTCCTTCTTTCCCCCCGACCCTCCTTCGTCCTCCTCTTCCCTCACTCCCATACCTCCTTTCTCCATCCTGTGTCTCATACTCTCTGCTCAGCGCCTCTCTTGGAGCCACTCGGAGTGTTGTCATGCCAACCAACACACCAGCTTTCAGCCCCATCATTGCCACTCCGTCTCCGGTTAAAAATGACGTGCCTATAGTGCAGGACGCTGCAGGTACCTCTCTCCTGCCTCTGTTAGACCTCTGCAGCTCTAGAATAGATTGACTCAGGCCTCATCTGTCTGCTTGTGTTTGTCTTTGAACCAGTGAAGCACTCGTTCAACAGCTTTAGTTCAAACAAGGCATTACAGGGTGGACAAATCCAGGAAAGAAAAACCTTCAGTGCCACGGTGTACTAAAAACTTTATACATAAAAATGTTAAACATATGATATATTTTTTTGGTCCATTTATCATAAATGAAAACCCTTATGTATGTAGCTAATAAGCTAGGAAAGTACAATACAATACAATTGGAATACTTCATATAGCTAACTATATACTGTATATATATATATATATATATATATATATAGTTAAACAATTTGGTTTAGTAGTTTTACTTTAATGGCATTTTACTAGCTATAGTATGAAAAAGAAATTGATTCTTTATTAATATTCGAAAACTAGCATTGTTCAGGTTAGCAAGGAAACAAGTTATCTAGCTAGATAAATAACAAACAAACAAAGATAGAGATTATAATATCTCACCCAAGTATTATGGAGGGTAAAAAAATACATGTTTGTTAAACATCTCACAAGCTAGTATTAAAGTTAAAATTGCTAGCTAGCTAGCTAACATAACCATGCTAGAAACTTTCTGTAAATAAAAGCTAGCTAGCAGTTTTAACCGTGCTAGAAACCTTCTGTAAATAAACCCACTGGAGCAAGTCAGATGGCTTAGAACAATAATATGTAAATATTTTATCCAGCTAAATTGACTAACTTTTACATTTTTTTATTAATGTCCTGAGGTAAAAGGTGACATTATGATAGCTAGATTGCAAGAGAGATTGTCATTCTGATGCCTTTTTACTGATTAGTAACTGATAGTATTACTCAATCCTAAGAGAAAGAGTATCTAGCATGCTAGCGAGGAAGTCACGTTTGCTAGCTAGAAAATGCAAATGAACCCACATAAAAAGTATTCTGAGTGAGTCAGCTGGTTATTTGCGAAATTCTGACATTGTAATGAGAGCAGTTGGAGGATGTTAATAGCTAGTAATACAATGTCAGCAGCCGGCCAAGTTAACAACTGAAATGAGTAAATATTTTGTTAGCTAGCTACAGTGACCAGAGGTCCTTCAGACCTGGACAGCACTATACACTTGACTGCGATACTTAATCTACATTTTGCCGTCTTCTTTCGGCTGCTCCCATTAAGGGGTCGCTAGGGTCCATGTATTTAAATTGGCACAGATTTTTTATACGGGATGCTGTTCTGAACACAACCCTTCCCAGTTTATTAAGGGCTTGGGACCAGTGCTAAATTTTGCAACCCCCAGTGGCTGGGATTGGTTCAATGGTGGTAAACAAAACAGTGGTAAAAGTGCCAAACATGAACCACTAGTCAACCAGGGAGCTAAAACATAGGCTATATTTCATGCACAAATTCCATTATAACCAAATAGTAAAATATGATTACACAGGATATTATGAATATATATAAAAACGTTTTTGCTTTAATAAAGCAAAGTATAAATATAACAAGCAGGATTTTTGTGTAGTTAACAATCAGGGGAAAAAATGCTAGTAATCACTATATGAGTAGTTGACTGAGTCACTCGTCTGCTAGACAATGACTAACGAAACATTGATAGCCTGCACACACAGTCTGCTTGTCGTCGGCACCCAGCCTAATAATTTGTCCACCTCTGTATTTGCTACAAAAACTATTTTTAACCATAAGTTAACAGTAATCTGTAATCATCTACTTATGATGACTTTCATTGACTACATTATGTTGCATGCAGTACCTGTCTTAAAGGCTGTTTTTTTCCCCCCCTAACGGGCAATATCTATTAAACTAAATTTATTCCAACCTTTTAGAGTACATGCAGTGTATTACACACTGTCAGTGAACTGTGCCGTGTTGTCTTCCATTAGCTGTCCTAATTGTGCCAGGGGTTTATAGAGGCCGTACTTCTCCAGACAGGGATTAGCATTAGCAGTGACCTCAGGCTGCTCAATAAAGCCCAAAGTTATTCACAGTGGAATTTCTAGACTCATTACTTTTACACCTGATATACACTGCAGACAAATATATTCTTATTATAAGAAATGGATTGGTCATCCCTGTGTTCTGTTAGATCGTAGTAAGGACAAGCAAGTAGGTTGGATGTCTGCTCTCAGTCATTATTTGTCAAAATCCTTTGTGCTCATTCCAGCTCTACAGTGTTTTTTGTTTATAGATTCTTTTCATCAGCCCTTAAATGCTATTTTTCTCTCTTGCATCCATAGGGAATACCATCTCCATTCCAGCAGCAAGTGGCGCCAAGAAACGCTTCTGGATCATCGAGGACATGTCGCCGTTTGGCAAGCGTCGCAAGACTGCATCCTCGCGCAAGATGCTGGACGAGGGCATGATGCTGGACGGCTTCCGCCGCTATGATCTGTATGAGGACTGTAGGGACACAGCTTGCCAGTTCTCGCTCAAGGTGACTCACTACCACTGCACTCGTGAGAACTGTGGATACCGGTTCTGCGGCCGCACTCACATGTACAAGCATGCGCAACACCATGACCGCGTTGACAACCTTGTACTCGATGACTTCAAGCGCTTCAAGGCATCATTGAGCTGCGACGTGGCTGATTGTCAGTTCTCAGGCAACTCGACACACTTCCACTGCCTGCGCTGCTCCTTCCGCTGCACGGACAGCACTAAGGTGACAGCCCACCGCAAGCACCACGGAAAGCAGGACGTAATCACCGCTGCTGGTTTCTGCCAGTTCAGCTCCAGCACCGACTGCGGCGTACCCGATTGCAAGTACAAGCTCAAATGCTCGCACTTCCACTGCACCTACCCTGAGTGCAAGCACACAGTGGTAGGCATGTCACAGATGGACTCGCACAAGCGCAAGCACGAGAAGCAGGAACGTGGCGATGTGCCCTCATCTATCTCTCCTAACCGTGAGACAGGTCAACACCAGACTGGGTTGGTGGCACCACCAACATCCATTAGTCTGCCCCCTACTTCACCTGGTGCTCAAAGGCTGCACCACAATAATGCGGCCATGTATCTCCCTTCAGCATTGAGCAATGAGTACCCTGACCACCCACGCACAACCCTCAGCCTGGATGGTTCTCTGAACCTCGGCACCGACGTCAGCAGCTCACTGTTCTTCCTGAAGAATGCCAGTGGCCTGGGCCTTAGCGACTCCCTGGACCTGAGCAAGAAGCTACAACAGCGCGAGGCACTGTTTGCTATGGGACCTGGAGTCTCCATGGCTGCTTCCATGAGCCTGAGCAACCCACAAGATGACACCACGGGCACATCTGGCGAGCAGGAAGATGAGCTGTCACCCGACGATGAGCCCACACATGAGGACGAGGATGACGAGGATGACGAGGATGAGCCGGAGGAAGACATGAACACGGACTCGTATGACGACTCCATGCCCGAGCCTGATGGAGAGAAGGACAATGACGAGTGTTTTGATGCTTCCATGAACCACATCGAGGCTTCCCCACTGGACAAAGACAAGTCTGAGGCCGACCCGTGATCCACACTGTACGCACTCGAAGAAACAAGTCCAGCGTGCAATGAACAAACCCCAGTTCGAGTGGCCTCGTTTATCACGTTTAGAGACACCGCACATGACAAGGAAATGACAAATACGCAAGAAAAGAAGTGAAGGCCCAAAATGATTTACGATGTTTACATGATGACCAACATTATTAATTTAATTATGCATTAAAAATGAACAGAGAAACGGACAGACGAGGCCGTCTTTCACACATGGGTGGCAATGTAAACATTTTCTTGAGCATCAGTCTTTTTTCGTGTGTGCGCGTGCATGTTTGATTTTAATTTATTCTATTTTGTTACTTTTTGTGTGTGGATAAAAAAAAAATATATGAAAAAACAATCTATATATAAATATATATATATGAATATCTATATACAGTAGATGTGTGTGGATGTTAAAATACATTTGAAGTGCAGTCACTGGACTGCGGAATTCAACAAAGAAATGTCACGCTTTTAAAACAAAGAAGTTTTTTTTAATGAATAAGTTGAATGAACTGATTCATTAACTTCCTGCATTATTATTATTATTATTATTATTATTATTATTGCAGGGGCCCGTAACAATGCTTTCCGGTCATCACAGTTCTCTCAGAAATGTTCTCAGTTGTGTCATAGGCTCCATTCCATTTGGAAAGTGTGTCTCTTGGGGACAAACCGTAACAGTGACTGCAAGGCCATAACACATCTATCTCAGTAAACGCACCTCACCAAAAAGCTAGCGTGCACTCCATTTTTATTTCCTCTTCTCTTTTTAAATATGGACCCTTTTTTTGTTGTTTGTTTTTTTTTCCCCCTGGCATTGCATATTGCTAGTGCACTTTTGTATAGACGGGGCTAAATAGTCAAGCCTCTATTTAAGACGTTTTGTTACGGTGTGCATCACTGCATTATTGTCGCATTGTTTAGTTTTTTTTTTTGTTTCTTCTTTCATTTTTGTTGTTATTGTTGTCACTGTCATCATTGCATTAGTCCTCCACTTGCACAGGCGTGACCAGTCGACACTGGTGTTTGTTGCTGCAGAACGGCCCGTTGGGAAAACGGGACCAGACCGAGGAGGATCATGAATACTTGATGGTGCTGCTGCCCAGGGGGGATAAAAGGGAATCAATGTCAGCTCTTTGGCTCTCTATGGACTCCCACAATGCACTCAAGTATCCATCAGACACAAGGACGGAAGTGTGTTCTCTGAACGTAGGGAAGATCTAGTAGCTTGTAGGTAATTTTGTTCTCTTCTTTAATTCTTTAATTACAATTTGAGTAGCATGGATATTTAAGAAAAAAAAAAAAAGGTAGTGAGAAAATTCCCAGTTGCAGTCTGTGGTTGAATTTTTTTTTTTTTTTTTTTTTTTTTTTTGGAAACCTCATGTATCTGCTCTTAACAGAGAGACTTTTTTTGGCTGTGGATTACAAACGGAGGAACGTGTCACGTGTAAGAAATGCTCAAGTGTGTGAATAATACAGACAAAAAGCTACGTTTCAAGCTTCATTTTTTTCTCTCTCTCTCTCTCTCTCTATTTCTAAAAGCTGTGGTCTAGCTCCAATTACAACCGTTTATTTAATATTTATGTGACCTTGCAAAGAGAAATGTTTAGGGTGTTTTTGCACTTTTTAGATTCATTTTTACCAGAAATACAATGGCATATATCTTTTAACAGGGAAATTGCTATACAATGTTGTTGTTGGTTGTTTTTTTTTTTTCCACTTTGCTTTGATGCACAAATAATTGTCGGTGTGACAAAGACATATTGTTCTGTGTTTTATTTAAAAAAAAAAAAAAAGGAAAGAAAAAGCGAAAAAAAAAAAAAGGACTGATTTTCTTTGCTTCTGAGATTGGTAGATTTCAATATGAACCAGGCATGCCGGAAGCAAGGCTGCCTAACGAGTAACACTAATGATGACTGTAATTTAAATGAATTCTATACAGAGGAAATTACTGCAGTGCTCCGCTCCAAATTACAAAGAAAAGAAAAAACAAAACAAAACAATGAATTTTGTTTGCCTGGCTTCAGCAGAAAATGAGTGACTGTGTAGTGGAAAAGAAGAAGAAGAAGAAGAAGGGTGGGGGAGAAAAAAAAGGAAAACTGAAGCGAGGAAATTACAATTAATCATTTCTTAAACACGGCTTTGAAAGAACTATCATAATATTAGGTAATTAAATGTGTAGATGATTATCTTCAAAATATTGTTGCAGGAGGGAAAAAAAAGGTTGTATAGTATTTTCTTCTGTACAAAAAAACTATATATGAACAAAATGCTCTTTGATTAAAAGCTTCATTTAAAAAGAAAAACGGATAAAAAACTGCAGAAATAAAGAATAAATGGTTAATTATTGAAAGAATAAGAATAGTTTGCTCATGTGTGTGATTTTTATTAACTTTGATTTTTGTTTTGTTTTTTTCGGTTTCCCATAGAGATCTCTTAGTGGTGAAAACTCTTTAAACTGATCAGTGTAGCACTGAAACAGTGACGCTCCCGTTTTACTTCTGCATTAGGAAATCGTATTTTAAATACAGGGACAATGTACATCTGGTTCATGGTTGATTTATTTAATACCATCTGTAATTCAGGTTTTTTTTTCCCCTGTTTTTTTTGTGCGTGTGTGTGTGTGTGCTATGTTTTGTTTTATTTAACAGAGTTTATTGTTCACTTGTATTCCAGCATGCATCTCTTGACAGGCTCTCTGCTCTCAAGTGCTCAAGCTGGACTCGGTTCATGTCCACTCTCGATGTTTCCTGATTAAAAATGACAAAAATAAAAAGACACAAAATGTGAAAAAAAAAAGAAAGAAAGAAAGAAACGGCTCTTTGGCTGGGAGATGATACTGTGCACTTGAATACATTTTATGTGTGTAAAATAGCAGGATTTGTAAAAAAAAAAAAAAAAAAAAAAAAAACAGAATAAAGGAAATCTAATTATTACAAGTCAAACGTGCCGAACAGTGTGTGTGTGTGTGTGTGTGTGTTTTAACCAGACGTATTTTGCTTGCTGTGGTTTGAGTTGAGCTGTGGAGTTACGCATGGCTTTCCCAGAATGCCGAGTAGCTATTGGGCGCACACACACACACACACACACACACACACACACACACACACACACACACACTCTCAGAGCCCCCCTGCTGTGAGTGGCAGGGCCTGTGGTAAGGCCTGCTCTCACTGCATTGACATACACACGCTTTTTTTTCTTCTTCTTCTTCTTTCAGAAACTCTAGAGCATGACCCAAAATAGCTACATGTGCACACTAACATCTAGGGTCAAACTGATGATCATGTGGTGCAGGTTAATACAGAACCGGTTCTTTTTCCTCACCAGGCTGATTCGGTCCTGCTCCAGCTGTTCCCTCGTCTCCCCTCCTCTGCCTTCAGGGTGTTTCTTTAAATAAAAACGAGCGAAGTCACCACCATCTGTCTGCCAGCTGGCAAGCTGTATATAATCCTGTAAAAAATATATAATAATAAAGGGAGTATATTATAAAAAAAGGGAGAGAGAAAAAAAAAAACACACACACACACACACACACACACAGACGGAAGCAACCTCCGCACGCGGCATCGTCTGTCGCTGAAGTGACAGCTCATTTTACTGTTTTAATCACAGAAATAAAGAGAAGAGCGCGGTGTAAATGGATTAGGTCTGCTTTTTATAACGTGCGAGGGGGAAATTACTTTGGAAAAGAAGCAGAAAGGTTTATAATTCCGCTGACTAAAAAGCAATATGCGACTCACGAGATATAATTTAGTATGAAAATGCAGTTATACAAAAAAACAAACCCTAATCTTAAAATGATACTGTAAGTTATGAAATTAATTCAAGACATATGTTTAAGTAATATTTTACTGTATAACATTTAGTGCAATAATAAAAAAAAAAATTTGTATAGGACATTTTTAACATTTTAAATGTAAAGAAATGCAAAGACTGATTGACGTTTACGGAAGACTTCAAGCTCAGTACAGTGATGAGACTCATCACTTAAAAACATTCGAATAGTGCAAACATTTTACAGAAAGCTGTGCATGAGTGACAGTCCTGTCAGAGTCCCTGTGAACATTTATTGAATAGAACGCTTTTAAGGGGGGGGGAAACAACAGCAGCATTCTGTTTTTGCAAGAATCCGCAACCTTATACTGCCCGCTGCACCACTTCCACATTACTTGGCTGCGCGTTATTGTCACATCCCCTGTACAGTCTTGACATCATTCGAAGACATTTCCACATTCGGGCCATTAAAGGAATTCCTGAGGGGCCAGGAGGTTTCAGATGTTCAACTTTGTACCTTAATGGGATCCAAACAACACTAGTGAACCAACCACAAGTGGCGTAGTGGTTAGCACTATGGTCTCGCACTCTTAGGGTCGAGGGGTCGAGTCCCGCCTCGGGTCTATGTGAGAGTGTGAAGTTTGCATGTTCTCCCTGTGTGGTGGGTTTCCTCCAGGTACTTCAGTTTCCTCCCACAGTCCAAAGACACGCAGGTTAGGCTAATCGTGTTTCCAAATTACCCGTAGTGTGCGCGCGTGCTTGTGTGCCCTGCGATGCACTTGTACTCTGTCTAGGACGTACCTCGTACCCTGGGATAGGAGGCTACAGGCGTCCCATGACTCTGTACAGGATAAGCGATATAGAGAGTAAGTGAGAACTGTGTTCTGTCATTCTGCGCAGTCAAAAGTCCCAGTTTGACTTGAACACCCAATTTGTATAAAAGAAACAAACAAATGCATGCACATGTAAACAGCATAGAAGTAGATAATATTTAAGTGATGTACAAGCATATGGTTGGTTAAAGGCTAGAAAAGAAAGATTTCTATTAAAATTAAAGAAGTTAGCGGAAGGCGAGTCATTGGTGCAGAAAAACAAGGACTATAAAAAACCAAATTTTAACAAAACTGACTTCTTGCAGAAATCAAAGAGATCAGCTTCACTTAAAGCAAAAGAGAGAGAGAGAGAGATGAGAGATACTTTTAACCATGATCTTTAGCGCTATGATTATTTTGGGGAAACTCAGCCCTGATCTCTGTGGTTACGAGGCTTAAAAAAAAGAAAACAACACTGAGAAATTGTAGTTAGGATTTATGTCAGCTCACACAGCCTGTGTTACTGTGATGAGAAAAACAGCCTATTCTGTAGCTTTATATATTGACATGCAATCATTTGGTTCTCAGCAAGGGTGTAATTATTTTTGCCCGCATGGTTTCTGTGTATTCGTTGACTTTTTTTTTTTTTCTGGTCGACAAATAAGAGCATGATGGAATCTGTTACACTCTGATTGTTACCTGATGTTCCGTTTACTTAACTTTAGAAAAAAAAAAAAAACTTTTTCGAAAAACAGATGATGTCTCTAGATATTCACCGTTTTTGTTTTTCTAAAATGCGTGTGTTTTAATGGATTCGTCTCCACAAGGAGTCATGGCTCTGGGAATGAGAGCACTGTAGCAGAAACACTATCGATAAATGTTAGAGCGAGCATCTCAACGAGTGCTAGAGCTCTAATACTGTAGTTAAGCATCATTTTCACATTGCGTCTTGAAGAAAAAAAAAACGGCTTTTAAGATTTTTATTTATTTCTTTTTTAAGTTTATAGAACAGTTCTGGAAACCATTCCTAAATAATTTTACTTTCTATATCCTGAGGCTTTTTGCGAATTTTTGCATTGCTCTTTTTTGTTTTCTCAGCATTGTGCATAATCGTGTGTGTGTGTGTGTGTGTGTGTGTGTGTGCGTGCTCTGTGACTGGCTCTTTACAGCCTACTCTGGTATGTAAGGTTTAAAGAGGAACAATCGGGCCTGAAACCCATGACAGGTGCACAGTACATATGTCTAGAGCTGCAGCGGCACCACATGACACCAGCGCAGATGAAGTGGCCTCTATTCTTCACCTCGCACCCCAATCAGTTCAGCTAAAACATGTTTTTAGCTGAGGCAGCTGTTTACGACGATGGGCTAACGTATTTGACAGCCGTATATGGAAACAAAGTACGAATGAGTCATTTTAACCGTTTTGCACAACGCATTAATAAAAGGTCAACACAATGTTCTGCTAAATCCACAGTGTTTGATTGTACTGCTGCTCTTTAAAGCATTCAAATCTCTACTGTTCATCTATAACATCCCAAATATTAAAGTATGTCAGAACTTTTGCTGTGTCTCTCTTTCTGGCAACAAAGATCCAAAGTCCAAAAGTCTAATCCTTTCCATTCCTACCCTTCTCCGTATCAGCTCGAGCCATTAAATCATTAAAAATAAAAAAAATAAAAAATCTGACCTGTGCTCTTCCTTGTACTCATACCCAACATGCTTATATTTAATTTCATTTCAACAAGCCTCTTCAGGATTTCCTAAGCCTATGTGTGATGGTCTACAAATCATACCAATGCAGCTTTCCTACTGGGCAATGCAAATGCACTTGAAGAAACGATGTGCTTATTAGTGCATTCACTCGGAATAAGCTACAACAATAATGTTTGCTGTTAGAGGAAAAAGAATTAATGACAAAACCTTAACACCCTTACTAATGCAATGATTGTTTTCACATAACAGCGAAATCCTTAAAGGATTCCACAAGAATTTGCCAACACCCACAAAGTGCTTTTGCAGTTTACGGTCACAATTAGCTTTGTGAAATATCCACAATACAAGTTTGCTCCTTGTCTGTCATTGGCATAATCTCCCCCCCATCTGCCTTGAAGTTAATACAATGAGAAAAAAGTGTTTCATGCTAAAGAATATCCCATGGTGTCCTCAACTGGTATGAAGTCAAACCGACATCGGAGACTCCTTTTCACAAATGCTAAATAAACATCTCCCTACTGAAAACTGAACCATACTGGTTATAATCACAGGGTTTAAAATAGTTTTTGTTTGTGCAACTTTGACTATACAAATCCTTGTGAATTAGCTGTAATGACGACGCGTGTTCAAGTCAAAATCAGGAATATGTTGATTGTACAGAATAACAGAAGGCGGTTATGAGAGTAAAAACTCCTTTTATTTCTCTATACAACACCCGCTACACTAATGCACTTATCTCAGCGTTTCCACAATTGCTTGGATACCATCAAGGTATAAAGTTTTCCCGGTACGCAGAAATTATGATCAGACTGCCTCCTCAATGTCAATGTCACTGCTGAAACACTGGCCTCCCAGGAACTCCTTTAACCGCTCTTTCTTTTAATGAAAAAAAAAACCAAAACAGCCTGGTTTGATCACCAAAGATGTTTGTCTTTTGCAAGGACAATGTACAACCTTATTCTTCTCACTTGCACATTACAGGAACTCAGCTGGGTGGGACATCCTCCATACAGTCATGTCTTTGCTCTCCACATGTTTGGGCCATTAATAGAGATCATACATGAAGCACGGTGTACTGAGAAAACTTTCTACCTTGATGAAAACGCTGGGATAAGTGTATTAGTGTAGCAGGGGATTATATAGAGAAATAGAGTTTTCACTCTTATAACCAAAGTCCCAGCTTGACTTGAACGCCCACATATAAATTATTAATAATAACAAATAAGAACATTAACATATACAGGCATGTTGATACACACATGATTCCCCTTTGCGTTAGGGACAAATGTCTGAGCTGCTTTTAAAGAAAATTAATCAACACCAACTGGAGAATTAAAAAATTCAATGGATCACACTTAGTGACTAAATGAAAATATACGTACATAAGTTAATAAGATTCGTTCATATTTTGCAAACTTGATAAAAAAAACAACAACAAGGACAACTAGTGTTTGTTACTATAACTGTAAGGCTTTCTTCATATATTTATTGTTGTTGGACTCTCACAGGGCTGTATTTCAGGATATATTCCGTCATTGATTTAAAAAAAGGATCCATGAGCAGGCCTTTGGTAGCAGCTGTTCTGTTTGTATCTGGGTAAAAAAAAAAATTAAGTTCCAAGACCCCTAAAGGGGGAAGCGAATTGGACAAACATTCAAACAATTTAACATTTATAAGACTTTATTGGAATCAGCGTCACGTGCCAGCCGTGTAACAAATGCTTCTCCTCTCTCTCTCTCTCTCCATCTCCATCTCCATCTCTCTCTCTCTCTCTCCTCTGTTGACACAATATAAATCAGAGGATATTGTTTCAATATGTGTATAGTCTAAATGAGAGACTTCAGGACAAATAGGTTTAGCTTTGTAATTAGAACGCCACATAATTGTAGGTTAAACATTACTCTGCTGAGCAAATGACAAACTTTTGTTCGCTGGCTTTCTGGCAAATATGTAACCAAAATCCTCATCCAGAGTGGGATAATTTCATCGCTGTCAAAATCGCACAGGCTTGTGCTTGAAGCCGCACAGCTGTGCATTAAACGGGGAAGAATTTCATTGGGAGAAGCAGTCACTTGGATATGGCACACGGATATATTTTTTAAAAACTCTCCAAGACATATTTTCATTAAGAGGGAGAAGTGGTTATATCGGCAATAACCAATTTTGCATATACTGTATGGGTGTATGTGTATCTTACAGGAAACTATCTATAGGCCACGAAACAAAGCAGCATATTATGTAAAAGACAACTTTTCATTAAAAAAAAAAAATAAACAAAAAGAAAGCTTCTGGGTCTTGCATTGCATTATTTTTTCATGCATACATCCATGAAAAGTTGTCTTTTACATAATATGCTGGTTTTTGCTTGAAAAATAATGTTTGGAAATCAGAAATGTTTTTTTGTACTGATTTGTGGACAGTACTATATGGGCAAAAATAAGTAGCCTCTTACTGCCTTGACAGGATTTAAGAGGGTAAGTTGTATCCAGATGGTGCTAATCATCAGCCCTTGACTAATTGATAATCAAAGGGCGTGCAGACCTCTATAAAAAAAGAGGTTTTGGCAGTTTAATCGGGAGCCAATGCCAAGAGGGGATGACATAAGCAAAGTTCTAAGTGAAGCACTTGTTGCTGCACACTAATCTGTGAAAGGGTTATAAAATCATTTCCAAACAATTTGGAGTTCAACATTCTACAGTGGGAAGGATTGTTCACAAGTGGAAAGCATTCTAGACAGGTCCCAATCTTCATAGGAGTAGACATCCCAACACATTCATCCCAAAGTTACACCATGCAATGCTCAGAGACAAACTGTACAAAAAAAGAAAAAAAAAGGCCTCACTAAGCATAGTAAATGTTTTACGTCCCTGACAGCACAATTAGAAGAAGACTGAACAAGCACAGTTTCATTGGTAGGGTTGCCAGGAGAAAGACGCTTCTGTCTAAAAAGAACATGGAAGCACAGCTGAAGTTTGTAAAACTGCATCTGAACAAAGCACAAGGCATCTATGGACAAGATGAGACCAAAGCAGAATTGGTCTTAGTGCCCAGTGCCGTGTTTGGGGAAAACCAAACAGCCAACACCTCATACCCACTGTCAAGCACGGCGGTGGAGGGGTAATGATTTGGGCTTGTTTTGCATCCACAGGACCTCGGCACCTTGCATTCAATAAATTGACCATGAACTCCTCTGGTTACCAGATTATTCTAGAGGCAAATGTGAGGCCGTCTGTCCGACAGCTAAAGCTTGGTCAAAATCGTGTCATGCAAGAGGACAATGATCCGAAGCACACCAGGAGATCTACATCAGAATGGCTGAATAATAAAGGCATCAAGATTTTGTTATGAACTTGTTAAAGTCCTGACCTCAACCCAAGTGTGGCAGGACCTTAAGAGAGCTGTGCATACAGTATGCGAATTCCCCAAAACCTCAAAACTGAAGCTGTAAACAAAAATGGGCCAAAAATTCTCTACAACAATGTGAGTAACTGATAAACACAGGATAATACAGGAAATGATTACTTCAAGATGTTTCTGCTAAAAGTGGATCTACAAGCTATTGAACCATGCGGGTAATTAGTATTGCCACAGTGTTGTTAAATAATGGCAAAGTGCAATGGCAAAGTTACACGTGGTTGTTCGTCTGAGGTTGTATTTGCCTAATTCTAAGACCCGCAATGAACAAATGATTTTTATTGTTTTCACACAAAAACACACAGACTTAGAGGGTGTACTAACTTTTGTACATGACTGTATATATTAATATTTTTTTTATATGCATGCATGCGTGTGTGTGTGTGCGCAAAACAAAACATGCTGGTGTGTATTTATTGTACTGTAATACAAGTTAACAAAGCTGCAAGTGGCAAACTCAAAGAAACATTTTTTTTTTTTACTTGAGTTGGCACCCAGCCAGGGAGCCATTACATTTGAAGTAGTTTGCTTAAAACTGAGCAGCCGTCTCTGGAAGAAAGAAAGCTGGGAGCAACAAGGCAATGGACTCAAGAGGAGCCAAATGCTGCTTCTGTGGGCACACATTTTCCCACACACACATATGGAGGCTGGGTGTGATTTCTTGGCAAACGAAGAGATTCTGAAGTGCTATCCTATAAATTGGGTTAATTTGGCATGATTCCGCAGAGAACTGGATGGATTGGTAGCGGGGGAAGCCGAGCAGACTGGCTTGAGAATGAACTGAAACAGTGTGATGAGGTTGTAGTGCTGTGATCATGGCAGGGACACAGACCTGACAGCCTGCGACAGAGCCATAAAGCAGAGGCCGTTTGGCACTTGTGAACGGAGAGAGTCACAAGATGTACATTGTTGAAATTTAATCAAATTAGTTTAAATGGAGAAAACAATAAAGAGCTGAAAATGCGCAATAGTGCCAGAATGGCCCGAAACGGTTGTATTGGAAGTGAAATGAACGATGTAATTGTGTTCGACAGACACATTATTCAACAGCTTAACTCGGGCGAAATAAATCCAAACCATAACCTGCCTCAATAAGCCCAAATTTTCCACATAATGCCATAATTCCCATATGCATTACCTTCTTAGTCAGGAAATGCAAGCAGAGACAAACCAGAGCGCACACGCTGATAGAATCAAAACAGCACTCATTGTGGAAATGAGGAAAACAAACATGCAGCACAGTATTAAGGTAATGCACTGCAGAATCCCAAGCCAGCTTCAACATCTCTGCCCATTTATCTCAGTCTAAAAGCATGGCTGTAACAGGAGGACAGAGGGCACCGAGCCGGCCTTCTGCCATTCACAAAGATGTTTACGAGTTCTGCCCTTGCTCCACAACCCTGCTCCCACCTTCCCCCCCCCCCCCCTTTCCCAAACCTCTCGCCTTTTCTGACACCACTAATACCCACTATATGAGCCAAAGGGGAATGACAATCTCCAAATGCATCCTTGCGCACAGGCCCGAGCTAAATAAGGAGAGAGAGAGACGTTAAAATGCCGTGTTTGGTGGCACAGCTGCACCCTGTGTGAAAAGGAGAGTGAAAACAGGTGGGATGGAGATGGTGGTAATCTTTCACATTATGGTGGTTGATAACACACAGCCTTCCTCTCTGCGCTCACTTAAAACGCTGTAATTTAATACCGACTACATCAGACATGTGACATTTGCAGCATGGAAGAAGTGGAGGTTGGGAAGATTCAGATGATGCTAATAATAGCAATTGTGCACCAATGACTGGGGTTTTTGTTACCGAAGGCATTTTGTTAGTGATGCAGTCTTTCCAAAAGAAGAGTCTAGAAATCCATCAAGGGGGAGGTTGGGAAAGGGTTTGGGATTGTTTGCTTTTTAATATCATCTCATTAAAGGTTAGAAAGTTTGGATTGTATTTCATGCCAAATAAAACCCAAGCCAAGTAGTCAAGGTCAGTCAAGTTTTGTTCCCCACCCCCCCCCCCCCC
>JAOVVB010000018.1:5946391-5963091 GCA_028570985.1 Heterobranchus longifilis | reverse complement strand
GTCAAGTTTTGTCCCACCCACCCACCCAGACATTACCTTAGAAACCAGTAAAATAAAAGACATTCAGGAGATTAGGAAACCTTGGGAAGACCAAACATTTCCTCTGTCTGAAGAATCTCTCTTCTTGTGAAGGAACACATCCCAACACACAACATCATGCCTCGATAAACACTCTAATGACCGAGCACCGCTCCAGCAAGGCGAGAAGACGTGGTTAGCTCTCCAGGCATCAAAACATTTGACTTATTCTATAGTCATTAAGAGCAAGATACACTGAGCTTGGTGTAATTACACAGGTAGTGCAACAGGCAGGCAGTTGGTAGTGGTGTTCGTCATCTTAATTAAGGCATAAACTGTAAATGCTTCGAGTTAAAAGCAGTGCTGTAAAAGAGCAGTGTCTTATCAGCTGTGGGCTGTTCTGAGCTTGTCGCGATGATCCAGTGCAGCGCAGACACATGGGAGAGCAGCCTCTGTATTTGCATGAATGATAAAGAAAGCCACAGAGAATTAGGAAAGATGAAGCCAGGGCTGTTCGAGTCCCCCTCCCTCCCCTTTCTTTCTCTTCCTCCAGGCCTCTGGCATGCTTCAGGTGCTGCACGCATATGATGGTTCTATATGATTTGTCTAATTTGCAAGCTCTGGCAAGGCTTGCACCTGTTGCCCTGCTACTGCCTACAGTCCTGGTTTCTACCCACGCTGACAGGCACCTCTGGATAATCCATTCGGCTCACAATAGTAGCGCTGCTCTCGCCACCACTGCAGGACAAGGGCATTTTTCTCTCGCCATGCTCTCATATCCGCCATGCCACTGATGGCTCATTACAGGCCAATTCATAAATATTGTCTCCAGTATTACCACTTCCAGACCCTCTCAGCTCCCTTGAGATTTATTCTCCTTTTACAGCCGGTTATTGTTTTTGTCCCCCTTATTTCTGTTTCTCAGCCCCCTCCACCACCTCCTTGTCCTCCTCTATTTCTTCTCAGCCTAATACCTTTTTTTTTTTCCCAAGCTGCCAATAACTAAACCACTATAACACCAGAGACCCAACACCCTATTAGTAAAGTAGTGTCATATTTGTTCCAAGCTGAACCCAGACAAAGGGGAACTTCAAGTGATCTCAAATAGAAAGTGGAAGATATGAGCCTCCTCAACTAGCTGAAGATGCAAGGAGCAGGTAGTACTGGTGTCATATAACTCCAATCTCGATCCTAAGCTCAAGATACTGCTACGGTCCACATGTATTTATCTTGTATTCATGGGTTACCTCTGGATAATGGTTTCTTCCCATATTCCAAGAAAATGCCAGAAGTTGGACTAGGTACATTAAATTTCTTCTGCTAGGTGTGTGTATGGTGTCCTTCAATGCAGCGGTGACCCCTATAGGGTGCATTTCTCCTGCCTTATACCCATATACATGCTTCTGGCATATGCCTTGGATCCACCATTACACCTAGCAAGATGATGCAAATACTGAAGATGAATGATTGAACGATTGAAGGACCATACACAGTATTTAGGACCTCTGTAGTGGATTTCTGCCATTAAGAACTTCAGTGACCTTGGTTGGACAAGCTTAAGCATACACACCGCGGTAGTTTCAGCAAAGTTCTTTTACTAAAATGTTTCTAAGGGCAATCTATGAATATACAGTACAAGCCTTTACAGAAGTATACTGTATTACAGTGGTACCTGGGCATACGAATTTAATTCCGGAGGTGAATCTTTATTCGCTCTAAACTGGAAGTCTAGATGGGTAATATGCAATAAGACAAGCCCTGAAAAAGTACAGGAGAGTGCAAGTATCCTGCAGTGTGAAATAATATCTGTCCATCAGAGAATTCCCTTTGAGTGTTGGACACCCAGTGGTGCTCCAAAGGCCTGGACCCATATGTGCACAACATCAAACAGGCTTCCTCCCACACAGCCAGGGAAGCAGGAAGTCCATTCCATCTCTGTAGTATTAGCCCCGACCTTTCTTATGCAAAGCTATGGGGAATGTGAAGGGGCTTACTCTGTTACACAGTCTATCAAGCTTTTTCTTTTTCATTAATTATGCTATTCCAGTGCTGCAAAACATGCAGAATACAGAACTCATTTCTATGAAGAGAACCAACTTATACAGTATTTCATACTGCCAGGCCTTGATTACAATGATTACAAATAACCTTTTGGGTACCTTAGCATTCCTGAGACCTATGTAGATTAGCATTGTCTGGAGCATAATCCTGTGATATCTAGGTCAGAGGTGAAATCCACTTCCCAGTTAAAGGTTTCATAGGAAGTGTCTTCATGTTAATCCCTGCACATGGAGACGGCACTGTGAGCCCAACCCTTCAGTACTGGCCCTCCTGGGGAAAAAAAGGACTAACAACCCCCGCATTGATCCGAGGAGACACTCAGGCTTCTAACCTGCTGAGTGCTCAGTTCAGGAGAACAATGGAGTTCAGGCCACATCAATACGCTGCCCTATGGAGGGCTCCCCGTTTAGCACAGCGCCACTGATGAGGTTAAAGCTCCTACCTCCGGCTAGAATCAGCCAGACAGACACCTCGGACATCTAAATAAGCAGCTTCAGTCTGGCCTTGGCGTTTTAACACCTCGGCCTGCTTAAGTGTTCACCGAGATATAGTTGAGCGGCCAGATGGGTGACCATAAGTTGTCCCACTCTTCCAAACGTAGATGAGGTAAAAGGAGGAAGCTTTCTGGGTAAAAATGCACTGCTGTTCCCATAAGACACTAAATGATGTAAAAGTGCATTTATTACAGCAGGCCCTATAAATCTGAGCCTGGCCTGAACTCCAGGGAGAGGTTAATGGATTACAAAGGGATGCGGTATCGAACCTTCAAGAAGTTTATACACCACATCAATATGTGCAATGCTATTGATCATTTATACCTTGACAGACAAATTAAATTCATAAACTTGATAATGCACTGGAATATTCTTATTGCTTACGACAGTGGAATTGTGTTTTTTTTTTTTTTTTGCTGTTTTAGGATCACACATTTTATCGATTGAATCTCTTTAATAGAGACCTCATCGAAAAAGAACAAGACTGCTGATCATTTTGGAAATTTAAAGTGAACCGTCCAAGTCCAGGGTAAAACTGTGGTGCAAACAGTTGCCTTTACATGGAATTCGGTTCTGGGATCTGCGAACGTCACTCTTCCCAGCAATGCCTTACAAAGTGATATGTTATTTTTACTTTAGTTTTTACTAACCATCTTGAGTATCTAGACGATCTTTAAAGATTAATGAATACTAATGCAAAGTCCAAAGCAATGCTATTCTTAAATTTATGTAGAATGTAGAATGCTAGAGCTGCATGTAAGACGCCCTGGAAATTCAGTTATAACAATGAAACAAGACAAGCAGTGAAGGTCTTAAAACGATTTTATTACAAATATTTACATCTTGTCTCTTAAAATCGCTCAGATTTCATTGCATCATACCCACAATACTCACCGCCACCCGCTATAGCATGAAGGCCGTATCAGTTGATCCAATTTCTCATAAATGAATACGTATGAACAACTGCACACAAGCTTATGGTATGTGCCACTACTTTCCTGGCTTCCTCCACTATTAGTCACTATTAATGCTCAACCGTTCAAGCTAATTCACTCAAAACACACACACATGTACACCTTTTATTAGTAATGGTTTGGAAGTTAAAACCTGGCGTTACAGTATATCAGCTGAATAAAGGTTCTTATTCACGATCACATATTACATGAATACCTCTTGATAGTCCATTGGTCAAGTCATCTCTAATCTAGACTATAACGAGATGCATGTCGTCAGGCTGGCGGAGATCCTCCACGGTGGCGCGGCTCAGGAACCGCTGCCACAGCCCACAACGTTTCACCTGCTTGAGCCATAATCACATTACTCTGAAGGCCATTTGTTAGAAGTGAAAATGTCAGTGAGGAGCAGACATCTCTAATTTTCTCTCCAGGATCTTTTCTTTCTTTTTTCTCCCCCCCCCCCCCTCCCCTCATCAGCTGGCGTATGAGTAATTCTATTAGTTAAGTATTCATATGTTACTCTCCATTTGCATCAGCTGTGGGTTTTTTCCCCCTTTATTTCTTCATCTTCGGGACTTGGATAGAAAAATCCCCACAAAGAGAGAAGCTCGGCGACTGTCGGCACCTCTGCTGAAGCATCCATTGTTTTACATGGTTTAATTACAAAGCCCCGGCACCATTTCATGTTAAGATTATTCACTGTGGGAGGCCGGTATAATTTGGACTGGAGGCTTTGTCATGTAATATAATACAATAGAACAGGCTTCCGGTATTAGATTTGCGATTTTAGCCTTCTTGACATTTCAAGCTGCATGAACTAATACATCTGTTATTTGTCGATCATTTGATTATTAACATACTTCATAAACTTAATCAGCTGCCCGGTTGGAAACGGGAGAGACACAAGCGGAGAGGCGCTCTTCTTTTCGACATTATTCTGTCTCCGTCTGCGGTCCTCACTCACCCAGAGAGCATTAAAAACAGTGTTTATCTGCCTCCTCTGCTCTCCTATTCTCAACACCACCAGAAAGTAAACCTATCATCACTCTAATCGGAAATTACAAGGACTTCCCCAGACGCGTTAGCTGCTGCGGCTCGCCGTTACGTTATGCTGAGAGGGCACGGCGAACAACGAACAGATGTTTAAAATCCAGACAAGTAGATGGACCTCAAGGTGGCTGCGATACAAAGCTAACCGGAAAGTCAAAATTACGTCACGTGACTAGCAAAGATTCTTTGGTGTTCATGATTTGTTGCTGTTGGCTTCTGTTTTTGGGATTAGATAGAGCTGTGGTAACTTGCAGGGGTATACAGTATTATGGATACAGTACAGAGATTTCTTTTTCCCCCTATATGTTATAAGAAAACCACAGTTACTATTCTTAGGAGAAATGACTAGTCTGAAGGGATGAAAGAAATGGCTGAGCACACAATGTTTGCTTAATAATACAGAGATCATAATTCTGTCACCATCTAATTCCACACTTTTATGTTACTTAACTGTGCTTGCCCAGGCACGCAAGAGCGTCTGGGCTGTTACTTGAGTGTGTATGTTAAACAGAAAATTCACGACATGAGGGCATTGAACCCAACCGATGAGATTACACGCCATTTGCTGCTTCCTAGTGAAGTATGTGGTTGCGTTTCAAAACAAAAAAGGGGGGGACGAGAGGATTGAATTAAAAGCAATTTTCTTTCGAAAAGAAAAAAAAAAAAAAAAAAGCCAAATAATCAACAAAAGCTCTTTCCTAATCCACCTCACTCTCATTGCTGGCCCCTTCAGGACGTCGCAGCTTGTCCACCTGCTCGTTAAACTGTCCATCTCCCCCTCTCCTGTCTTCCGTCTGAACGCTCAAGTGTTCCTCTTCGTCCACATGGGCCACGTCGTCGTCCTCCTCTTCCTCTTCCTCCTCATCCTCTTCTTCTTCTTCTTCTTCTTCTTCCTCTTCGTCTTCTTTCCTCTCCTCCTCTCCTTGAACCTCCATGCGGACCTGGTCCTTCAGGTCAAGCGTGAGCATGGAGCCCAGACAGGCATCTCCGTTCAAGCCATGAGAGCCCGACGCGCTGCCCTGAGAACTGTGGCCGTCTTTTACGGGAGAGGAACTGGCCGACTCGTTACTGACAGGTGAGATGTCGCTGCTGCTGTTGGTGTGGTTGACTGAGGGAGAGTTGGACAGGGCTCCAGGCTTCAAAGGGATCTGCCAGGATGGGATTTTTGGGAGGGACGGAGAAGCAGGGAACTGTCTCCTGGAAGAGAGGAAGTGAAAAAGTGAGAAAATGTATATTAAATACATTCAAAGGACGCCAAAACAAACCTTGGCCAGTACTAGAGGGCCAAAATTTATGCTACCATTTCATAACACATCTGGATTGAGCAAGGAAAAAACCATAAATCCCTGGCTTGTGTGTGTGCGCACAATTTTGGTGTCAAGGTTTGAAAAGAAAAAAAAAACTAACAATGAAACTCAAAGGGAACGTCAATAGCAGCTACGGAAGTTGATTTTGAGAAATGAAAAATTATGTTGGACTATTTTTGCACAAATGTAGGCATAAAAGAAAGTTTTGTTACACTTTATTTAAAATCCAGAGCAGGTATCGTTCTATTTTATATTCTCCAATTTCTATTGCTGTTTTGGTTTTCGCAGTATATAAATTATATTTTAAAACATTTATTAACAGTAATAACAACAATAAAGAGTCAGAGCAGCACATTGGCACAGCTGCGTCACAGCTCCAGGGTTTCTAAGTTCAATCCTGAGCTTGGTTTACCATCTGTGTGGCGTTTCTTTGCAAGTTCTTCCTGTGGACTTGCTCTGGATTCTCTCGTTTCCTCCCAGCTATTAAAACATGCCTGTCTGTGGACCCGCCATAATAAACTGCCCCTAAGTGTGAATGGGTGTGTGAACCTGCATTCACTGATTTGACCTGGCATCCTATTCAGATTTGACTTCCTCAAACCCAGTGTTCCATTATGAGCCAGTTGTGAGTAGGGATGGGATGATATAATTTTTCTCGATAAGACTCGATATTCAATATTGTTTTAGCTATGATACAGTTTCAACAGCATTTAATTAAAAGTTCAGTGACATCGACTAACGAAAATACCTGTGCCTTATTTTTTCTTTTTCACCTCTTCTGTCACTGTTCGATTAAATATGTAAAGAAGAACAACATGCAGGAAACAGTATTACCCTAAAACCTGACATCTTCTGATTAAAAAAATTAAATTATCTCTTTGTTTTCATGTTATGTCTGACTGGTGTATCTCTCTGGCACTTTAGATGTGTTTTTGAATCTTATATCCCTCACTATTCAGTATATCATATATGTATCGTAATATTTAAATTCTCAGGTTCTTTCCCTCATCCCTAGTTTTGAGTCAAGTTTGTTTTCTTGCTGCAATAGTTTGTGATAATTCTAGATAAGCTGCAGATGTGTGTGACGTATATAGAGATTACACTGAAATCCCTAAAAGTTTCCTTTACGTTAATTAGAAATCACCAAGGTTGGTAAACACTCTTACACTTACAAATACACAAGGAGTGTTCAAATCAAACCAGGACTTGCAGGGACATTTCTCAGGAATGAAGATGTAAAACCGATTGACATTTACAGAAGACTTCAAGCACAGTATGGTGATTAGACTCTTAGCCGCAGTAAAACATTTGAATGGTGCAAATTTTAAAGAAGGCTAAACGTCCGTGAATGACGATCCCAGCCGAGGTGGCGTGGTGCCCATTCCGGTCATTCCCATGAATGTTCAGCGAGTGAACGCCTGATGACTTGTGACAAACCTGCACAAGAGACGCATCTGTCTGTGGGAACTGTACACACAATCGTTCACGGACACCATTTGCACATTACAGGAACTCGGGTGGTTGTTATTGCCACATCCCTGTACAGTCCTGACCTCGCTCCAAGCCATTTCCACATGTTTTGCCTTTAAAGGAGTTCCTGGGAGGCCAGTGTTTCAGACATGAAGCAGGCAGTCTGATCATGCTTGAGGAATCTTTCTACCTTGATGGTATTCAAACAGGTGAAACATTGGGATAAGTGCATTAGTGTAGCAGGGGATTATATAGAGAAATAAAAGTAGTTTTTTGACTTTCAAAACTGTATTCTGCATCAATCAAAGTCCCGGATTAACTTGAACACCCCTTGTCTACACCGTTCCTTAGATATTATATACAGTTTAAACGGATGTGAATTAAAATAATATGGCTTCTTAGTAACGCCTACGGAGTGATTTCCAACAGCTCTATAAGTACCAACAGCTCCGTTTAGAGACGTGTCCTTGAGATTGAGCCGTTTTATTCACGTTAGCTGGAATGAATGCCACATTCATTCCCAAGCCACTTAAGTACAACTGCACTCACAATTCAAGCTTCATGAATTAATAGAGATGTTATTTCACTGTATGTTATTGTACAATAGTACAACTAATCTGATAAAAGCTTTACAAATCAAATAGAGGCCTCTTCTCACAATGACCAGCCCACGTCTCTCTCTCTCTCAGCTCTAACTGCCTATTTATACCGATTTTTAGAGGAAAAAAGAAAGGGGAAAAAAAAAAAAAGACATCATGAGCTCATCGACGTTAAAAAACGACACAAGGAATTAATCACAGTTCATAGTACAAACAGAGTTGATGCTCCAAAATTTAAGGCAGTTATTTGAGTGATAGCACTGACATTTCCAGCAGCATGAATTAAAAGATCTGTTATTTGTTCCTGATTTCATTAACATACTTCAGAAACCAAGTCGCTCTGTTGGAGGCAGAAGGGGGTTGCTCATGAGCTTTATGTTGACGAGACAAATATTTCTTTTAAATCCCAACAGAACTTAATATACAAAATGACTGTTGCTAAATTACAGAAATGTCCCAGATGTTTAACCTCATCTCCTTTAACAGCATTGCACATACTGTATGCATTCATACCCAATAAAGTAAAATAAAAAATCCCTAAAAAATAAAGGAAAAACAGTCATCTTGGTGATTCAGAGCATTTTGTACCAGCCACTACATTTACATGGACAACATTACTTCAATCTGATTGAAATCATCCCAATTAGAGAGGTGGACTTAAAATGTTTACATGGACGCTGATCCGTGGAAATGTATGTATACAGTACATGCTCAAAGCATTTTATGAGAATATAATTTGGGCAAAGTTGTTCTGGCAGCCTGGAAGCATTATTATTCGTTATTTATTTATTTATTTTAACAACGTTTAGGTTGGGTTAAGGCTTCCTATCATTTCTGATGAATCCCGCTGCCTTCAGGAAGTTAGAAAGATGTGCCTATGATTGCTTATAAAAATTCAGTCCCATCTTTGATGGATTAGACGTGAAATGGTGAGCTGATCAGTGACCCTTCCTCAGCCAGAAACCCAGTAGATTAAACTCTGAAGTAAAGACTGTTGGGAGAGATTTACAATAAAAGGTACGATCAGGGTATCTCCGTGGTTAAGGAACTGGATTAATGATTGGAAGGTTCCAGGTTCAAGAACATGTAAATCACTTAAGGATGTGGATGTTTGCCAAATGCTGTGAATATAAGAGAAACTTATGTTAACTTATAACTTATATCACCCAATGTTACCCCATTTGAGGTAAACAGGAAATAATTATTTATTCCCACAAGAGAGAAACGATCAGTTCGAATGTTTACACGTCTAATATTACCTACTGAATGGATTACCAAAGGTTAACATCATTCCGTCATTCTCATCGACAAGTCATTCTGATCAGGTCGGAGCAAGTTAGAGCATCTCGATTGATGCATTTGTTTTTCATTCCCAATTGGTCCATTATTCCAATTTGTAGTAAAAAATTAGGGTTTATTTTAACGCACCTTTTCAGTGTTACAGACCATGACACCATAAGAAACAAATACTGTTTTGGAGAAATTTTCATTTTAATATATACTGTATACAAAAATGCAAAGAGATATTTCAATAATATTTTCCTTCCCAGCTATCACTATTTTTAGAAATAAAAATGGCTGGAGTTTATTCGTTTGAAAAGGGAGAACATGTTCTGAGTCACAGTTATATACCAAGCAATATCCATAAATATTTCTTCACCCAAATATGGTATTCTTCTCCCATGGAATATGTTGTTTCTCTCGAAGCAGGAGTGAGTAATAGACTCTCGGTTATCAGCTAAGTCAGTCAAGCAATTCAACACATCTTTCTAACTTCCTGTTTAGGAAGGAAATACATCAACATGCGGAATCAAATGACAGCGAAGGAGTCATTTGACGTCTTTGTGAAACATATTTTGGAAGAAAGCCCCTCTTCATCTGAAAGTAGGATTTTTGAAAGTTAAGCTCCAAATTTGGTTAACACATTCTTCCAGGAGGAAAAGACGACTTGGAGACGATTTTTCGTACTTGTTAGACTATTAGCTATGACTAAGTGCCTTTCTTGAATGTTCATACATAAGATAGGAGTCTACAATGACATTCTGTTCGGCAAAACAGCAAAAACAGAAATGAAAGTGAAGGAGGGGATATGGCTCAAATATATGGCATACAAAGTAGATTTACATAAATGCACCATATTTCTGGAGGAAACATTATAAGTTATGCATTTGTGCGTAAAGGGATAATGACACAAAAACGTTTACTAAATGTGAACTTGAAAGTCAACCAAGTTCAAAGTAAACCGAGGGAGTGCAAGAGTTTAGAGTTTGCTTGGAAACCACAAAACCATCATAAAAGATAAGTAACGGGAAAGTCTATTCACTGGCATATTTTTCGAGACTTGAATAAACCTACATGAGAATAGATCTGGTAGGAATTTAAACCCAGGGCCGTCAACTGGAGAGCCGGACTGGAGAGCCGGACCAGCACAGCATTTCATGCAGATCAAATCGAGCATTTGGTACATACTGTATGCTGTATGTCATTTTTTAAATATACACGCAACATTGTGGCTTATGTAGCAGATTCTCTGCTGCATCTTGTTGCAAGCACTACAGCAGTATTACTTTTGTAAATGATTTAGCTGAAAGTAGGTTTCACAAACTATTAGATATTTGGTTATTTCATTTATTTTCATTTTCATTTTTAAATATGGTAGCAACATGTTCGAAAAGCTTGACTAGGAGGGACTTTTTTTTTTTTTTTACATTTATTTTTCCTTCCGTTTTTGCCAGTTCCCATCCACATCATACGACAGCCACCAACCAGGAGAGAGTAAGGGCTTAATCATGCTTCATCTGGGACACATACTGTACTGCCAGCCAATTGGCTATTTATGAAAATCTGTTTAAGTTAGACTAAAGCAACCTCTATCTACCCTCTACCACATACAGAACATGAACTTTCAGAGATGAACAGTGAAATTTGCAGATGAGAGAGCAGATCATCCTCAGAATGTGAAATGGCAGGATTTGAACTCGGCATCTCCGCTAACACGTATCTGTCACTCGGTAACCCTGAGGTATGAGTTCATTGCCCACTACGAGATGCCTCATCTATTCTGTGGCAAAAATTGGTAACGTGAATCATCAGTATGAAACACAATATAACCCGTTCAGTTTTATTTATAGTCACGCATTAGTCACTAAGCATCAAATTTTCCTGTTCCAATTCAGTCACTTATCGGGACCTTTTTTCGAAGAATTTACACAGTTGGAGCTTCACAGACTTGAGTTGAATACCCCTGCTCTTGATATTTATCAACTGCCCTTAAACTTTCATTGGAGCCAAGTTCTGAGTCAGCAGGTTTTTTTGCCCGTTCTTTTCTTAGCTCATGAAAGCGGTTGAAATTATTGTTTGTGGTAATTGTGTATACGTTAAAAGCGGCAGTAGGTAGAGATTAGCCTGAAACCTTACAAACATTCCTTTAAGTCTGTTGGGAATCACCGAGAACTTTCACAATTAGTAATAAGCATCAGCTGTGGATTTCCCGTAGTTGCTCTTATGACCAACTTTAAGCAGCGTGGGAAAAACATGATATATGACATGACATTCCATCCAAACATTTCTGTCCCAATTTCAGGGTTCCTCATATCTTACTAAGACTAGAGCTCACTTACTCAGCTTTAAGTCAGCACATCCTATGAACACCAATGAACTTTTTCTGCGACTCCACAGAAGATGCTAGATTCCTCCACATTCCTAGTTACATCTAGTCTGACTGAACAATCCCACCCCAATTCTGAACATATTATTATGTTCACACATTAGATTACCAAAACGCCACACTAATAGAGAAGGCTTTGCAAAAGTGAAAGACATATGGTTATAAGAAAGTTATAGCTTTAGAAATGTTTCCTCACACCTGAAAGCAATAAGATCAGGATAAAGACTTTATGAGCGGCATTAAAGCTGCTGTTAAATATTCATGCCTGGCAGGCTTCATTTAAATAGCCGGACAGAAACATGCTTGCCGGTGAACTGTAAAGATGTTTGCATTTCTTCTTCCAAAGCCACATGTACGAGTCAGACATTCAACCCACAAGGATACACGACTCAAAAGTTCATATGAGAAGAAAACGAAAAATGAGAACCAAAGACGTATGAACTGAAAACAAATTCTACATCCCAACTGCAGGTGTATCATCTTATTTCGCAAGGAGTAGAATCTAGGATATATTGGACGAATGTGAAATAAACATTTTGAGTTTAGACTTAGTTCACTGCATATATTTATCCAATACAAAATCTGGATTAGATTTAGGTCGACTAGACGAAATCATTTTCATGGTCATGATACGAATGGGTCAAAATTTATTCTAATTATTTAAGCAGCAATTATTTAAGACAGGTAGTTTTTGGTTTAATATTCCTTTTATGTAAATGAAAAAAGTGATATAAATATTTCTGAATTATATTTTTAAAAAATCATCTTTTTTTTTTTTTTTTTAGATTTTGCCCGTGTAAAAAAAAAACGTATTACGTTTTTCGAAGGGTCAAATTATGGCACGTCAGGTTAAGAAGGGAAGCACATGACATAGTGCACCCATCATGCATAGCGCCCACTGTACAAGCCTCTGGAGGGAGTGTTATGACCTGTGGTTGCTCCAGTCGGTCAGGTCTAGGCTTGGCAACGTTATGTGGCAACAAAAGAAGTCGTCAGCTGACGACCTGAATGTAGTAAATGACCAGGTCACATCACATCTATGAACTTTTTCTATCCTGATGTCACAGGAATATTTCAGGACTCAATGAAGAATTTGTCCAATAATCAAAGCTAAAGGTGGCTGAATGAACTGTACCAAAGTGCTGTTGAATTCTCAAATCTACTTGATCAAATCTAAAAGGTGTTGATTATTTTATTATATTGTTTTCTAATAGCTAAAACAGGGACTTTGGGATATGGTGGACATTCCATGTAAACTTTGTCATTTTGAAAAGGTGAAGTTTCTGTATGAAGATTATTATTATATATATTTTTTCAGCAATCTTGTCAGGAGACTCCAGTGTGAGTGATTTGCAACACTGAGAATTACTACTGTTTAGTGTTCTGCCACAGGAAATTGTTCATGATGGACTCACTCATTCTCTACACTGCTTATCATATTCCTGGTTGTGGGAGGCTAGTCCAGGGAACTCGGGGTACAAGGAGGGGTAACACCCTGGACGGGGTGCCAGTGCAATCACAGGGCGCAAGCTTGCACACACTCACAATTTCAATCTCCACACACACACAAACCCAAGGTTGGAATTCAACCCTCGACCCTGGAGGTGTGAGGCCACAGTGCTAACCACTTCGCCACCATGTTGCCTTCGTGATAGCATCATGAGCTATATTTGACACATTATTAGTGTTAATATGGTGAATGCGCTGTTCTTTGTCTATTAGACCCTGCGAGTGTTTACCTGCTGAGTAAAAGCCCCTTTAATGAAGTGATCTCAGCCTTCAGCTCACTGATGCTTTGAGACTCCAGCATGCGATTGGTAGCAGAGGAAGCCTGCAGATACAAAAACAGAAAAACAACAACAAACTTTTTAAAAACAATTTTTCAGTTCTTTTCATCATATTCATCTAAAATCTAGACGGAGACCAGACTCATTCAGCGTCCTGGCTTCAAGCGGTGGTACAAAAGAAACGAGTTTCACAGAATGAAGTCAGACTTATGAAAAGCTTTTTTGATTATCGAGCAGGTAGCTCATGCAAAACCTATGAGTCACCCGCTGTTTTGGTACAAAAGCCACACTTTTATCACCTGATCAGGAAATACAGAGTACAACACATCTGATAAGAGCTATAGCAACCGAGTGCACATCTCCCCTAACTTTAACTGGCCACTTGCGAACGAAGAGTCACAGAAAAAGTGTAAAGAGTTCATGAACTCATGAAAAAAAAAAAAAAAAAAAGCCAAAGGGAATTAATCACGCCATTTTTACATATTTTTCCATATTTCCGACTACTGATTTGAGCCGGAGAGAGGTTCTTGATAAGAGGCCTCGAGCACAACAATGGCAGCATTCATCCGGCAGCCACAAGTCAGGGGGGTTTTATTAAAAAGAACGTTATCACCTACTGCTTGGCAACGGAATGAATTGTTGCACGGAATGATGGACAATTGAAATGGCCTGCAAACATTTGAATAGCAAATGACTCCCTATAATAATAATAACATGAAAAAAAATTATAAAAATCATCCATCTCTTTTTTAACTTAAAAGACAGGTTGTTGCTGATGCCATTTGCAGTAAAGAAGGCATCAAAAAAGACTGACAGTAAAGTTAAAAAAAAAATCTTCTAAATTATGGCTGCGCTTGGTATCGTTAAACGCCCTATCCATTACGCGTTACCCGAGCACTCGCCACAAAGACCCAAACAAAAAACTACTTCAGCGCCTGAAGTGGGGCGGCTCCTGTGCTCAAATTCAAGCGGATTACGCAGAGCCTTGTTCCGAGGAGAAATAAGTCTCGTAAACCTACCCTGATTCACAAGGGTACCTGAAGCTTTGAAGCGTCCACAAACAAACAGCCCTCATATGCTGGGTTTAATCCCCCTGTCCACATGCACTCCAAGGAAGACACCGAGACGGGAAGAAGGATGGGGAAACGAAGCAAAAAGGCTGGGGAGAAGAAAAGAAAAAAAAAAACGAGAAAGTCTAATTAAGTATGCCCGACTCACCAGGGGCTGCTAGTTAGCAAGCAGAGGCCCCCTGTTGAGTGGAAACGGATAACTTGGTCCCTTTCACATGTAATTACATCTAAAGGAAATTAATTGAATCGCATCTGAAAAGAATCAGACACATTTTACGGTGTGGAATAGACAAGGGGGAGGCACGGGTGAGGTTAAGGTTGCACAACTATCTTCTCTTAAACCTTTCTGATAAAGTGTTTTTTTCGAAGGCACATCAGATCCGAGCTCAGAGCATTAGGCCTGGTGAAGACGCTCTGATTACAGGCCTCACCTCATTACGACCATCATAATCCCTGACTCCCCACGGCACCAGCATAATAAGGCTGGAATGTGCCTCTCGCTCATTTTACCTGTGGAAAAAAAAATTAATTGCTTTGGCGGCCGAGCTTACACTTTGCAGACATTAAAAAAAAAAAAAAAAAAATCTAAATAATATTTGCAAACAGGAGCTACGCAGTGCCTCAGGACAGACTCGAATTCATGAGGCTCCCTGATCTGCAGCAGGTGACGCTGATGACTAAGACCATGCGCAATATGCTCAGCTATGGGTGCCTTTTCTACTTCCTCCTCTTTAACTTTGTCCTCTATGGCACTGCCAGTCCTTGTGGAGAATATTAACACCTCTCAGAGCGACTCGAACACACAGAGAAACGCAGCAGGCAGCCAGCGCAAGCACTGAATACATTAGTAAATGCCTGCAGACCATTAGCAATGGATAATATCTTAACAAGGACGGTTTAAAAAGGTCTGAATGCAAATTAACTCACAGCTCCTCTGCCTGATAATATTTTCCTTGTGTAATGCATGTATATTTATGGTGGAATCAGCTTGAAACTAAATCCCTCAGGAGTGTTTCCGATGAAAGCAGTGGTACAATTCATTTCAGCCTGTTTATGCGCTACCCCAGTGGCGTGCGTTTGGGCTGCTAGCTGAACGGCTCCTAATCTTCCGCGTGCAGCCTCTAATAAAGGGAACTATCTCTGGATTTATAACAGAGATACGGAGATATGAAAATTCCGGGCCTGTGACGATAATGTCCAACAACTCTGCTCAATAATCCTGATAGCACAACCAAATACCAAACTGCCACCGACAGGGTCAACTTAATATTAAGCTTTTACTGTGCAGTAGCTTTGTGTTCCCCATAATACTGGGATAAAACAAAAAACCAAAGCTAAAGTAAAAAAAAAAAAAAAAGATAAAATTTCCACACATACACACTAACCCCTTTAAAGGAACACATGTTTACCTGCTCATTCAAACAAATCCCCAATGAGCCAATCATGTGGCGAATTGCGCAATGTAAGGTATAAAATCAGGCATATACTGTACAGGTCACAAGCTTCAGTAAACGTTCATATCAAGCATCAGAATAAAGCAAAATATGATCCGACTCTGATGATCTCTTGGGATTCCATTTATACAGAATGGTGCAATTGTTCTGCAGCCTGAAACGCCTTGTTGATAAGAAAGGTCAGAGCACAGGAAGGCCATGGTAAATCAAATAACCACTCGTCATAACCACATTGAGCTTAAAAGCGTCTCAGAGGTGGATGGGCTACAACTGCAAAAGACCACACTGGGTTTCACTCCAGCCAGCATGAAGCTACACACTGAGCTGGAGTGGGCCACCAAACTGGACAGCTCAAGATTGGATGAAGGTAACCTAGTAACACGGATTCGGTGGAACAGCTTTTAAAACATAGTCGGCATTTTAGTATTCCGCACTTTAAATTCAATGTTATACAAGAGGTCTTCTGAGGGTGAAGAAAAGGCATCTCTTTGCCTTCTTCTGACAGGATATAATGGAATATTTTACCAATATGCGAGTTTGTATGAGATATATACATATACAGCCTTGACGTGTATCCTGAACGCATAAGCAATGCGCAAAGCACATACCTTTCATTCTTTCAATATATATAAAATAAATAAGAAGAAAATAAAAAGAAAATAATAATCTTAGATAATGGGTTTTGATTTTCATGATTTCTAAGCCTTAATTATCAAAATGAAACAAAAAAAAAGACAAAATATTTCACCATAGATGTTTACAAACGT
>JAOVVB010000018.1:5932211-5946291 GCA_028570985.1 Heterobranchus longifilis | reverse complement strand
TTGAACGTTGCGGGAAAAGAAGTTCTTTGTTTTTATGAACATGTGTGAATGCTACTGTAACTGTGCTAAAGGTTCTTTAATTGTCCTTCTCATCTCATCGTCTCCTGTATACCGCTTTATCCTGTATACATGGTCGCAGTGGGCCTGGAGGCTATCCCAGGAGACTCACACACTATGGTTTGGGAATTTGTAAGTCTTTTTTGGAGGAAACCGGAGGAAATCTACCAAGCATGAAGAGAACATGCTCACAAACCTAAGCCAGGAATCGAAGCCGGAGGTGCAAAGCCAGGGTGCTACTCACTACACCACCGTGCCGCCAGTTGTCCTTCTGGATTGTTAATTATCCAATGAAGTCTTAAACAACCATTCAAGACCCCCATTTCTTTCACTGTTTATGATTTTGGAAGCTGCGGTCAGCCAGGATACAGCACCTCTGGATAAAATAAAGGGCTTAACAGCGTCAGTGCTTGAACCCCAACCTTCCGATCAGTAGTCCAGTAACCCACAGCCTTTACTGATTGAGCCACCACTGCCCCAAAGCCAAGTTACCTACAGCCAATGTCCCCCATTTAAAAGCGGCATGGAAAGTATTATAAGTTAAACTATGGTAATAAAAAGCTAAAGCAGAAAGAAGTAAAATTGAACAAAAGAGAAATGAAGAAATAAAATGTGATTCAAAGAAAAAACATGATTTGATTGAGGAAAAGCAGTAGTGACACCTGAACGAGAGGCAGCATAGGGAAGGATAAGTGGTGTGGAGAAGGGTCAGAAGGCACACTTGTCTCTGTGCTGGTTTGGCCCAAGCTGTATATTGATATACACAAAACGAAGAAGAAATTTATAAAAATGAAAAGGAATGAGAGAGAGAGAGAGAGAGAGAGAGAGATAATCAGGTGTGAAAGTGACAGTGTGTGTGAGGACAGAACAAGGGTAAATTAACCTTTCAGTGATTAAGAGAGTGATACCTCGTTAAGCACATTACAGCTCTGACCCCGTTAAACACACACACACACACACACACACACGCTCACACATATCCAGTCACCCCGCATGCACACTCTGCACACATTGTGCCTAAGGGCCTAATGATCACTTCCTTTTGGCCCTGTTACCCTGTCTCAGTGTTTAAACACACTGACTCACAGGTTAACTCAAATCTCATTAGGCTGCTCTCTGCTCTCGTTCATGGAATGAATAATGTGCCACTAAGCGTGTACTTACAGTCCCTGCTATTTAAAGCCTCTTTCTCGGTCCCGTTATCCCTCCATCCTCCACGTTTCAAGGTCTCTCTCTTCTTGCTGTTGTCTTTGCCCATCCATTTCTGTCTCTCTCTCTCTCTCTCTGTCTCTATCACACTTGCTTTCTTTATCTCTGATTGTCTTTCTACTGTACATACTCACCAATGAGAGGTCTAAAAGTCTGCATGCTATTTTTTATCAAGGAACTCCAAACACATTCTCTTCTGAGTAACACTGTACAATGAGTTCAATCACTGTACTGTACAATACAGTTTTCTAGACAAAAAAGCAGAGTTTGGAATGTATTAATCTGTTCTGCTTAACTGTTGCGCTTCACGTTATCTAATTCATCTTTACTATATCTCTCCTTTGTGCATCTTTTTCTATCCAGGACTGTATTTAGAGATACATAGGGAAAATCTGTAAATAGGGACCCATCACACAGATGCACAAATGACGTATGCTCAGAATGCTGACCTGTGAGTGACAGGAGTCACAGTGCGTGTGTGAGAACAGATTGGTGGTATTGGCTCGGTGTAACTATCTGGAAATAGATCTGACCGACGTCATAACAACCAACACTTATCATTTAACAGTAGTCGAAAACACACACACACACACACACACACACACACACACACACAAGCACACACGTACAGACATGAACACACACCCACACACACACAGCACACGCAAACACATGCACATGCAGAATATATCGAGTTTGTTGGAGGTCACATAACCTCGTCACATGACCACAGCAAGACATTTGGGGTTAGAGTAATTCAATGATGATGCTTAATACCATCATTAATCCTAAATCTTAACCAGATTAAGCACACAGACAGACGGGCGGGCGGGTGGCTGGGCGAACGGACGTACACACACACACACACACACATACACACACACACACACACACACACACACACAAATCCCGCATTTGTTTGGGATAGTAACATTGGATATTACTAAATGTGAAAAACAAACCACAGTTAGTGCTTTCTCCATATTTTACATATTATTATTATTATTATAATTATCATAATAATAATTATTATTATAATATACAACTTCCTTTCTGACAAAACCCTCCCATTTCATCCGGGCTTGGGACCAGCACTGCATCCAGTGGCTGGGGTTTGGGCATTGGTTCGATATTATTATTATTATTATTATTATTATTATTATAAACTTGGTGTAGCTGTTATTGAACTTTTGATATAATAATTTTTTGTGTGTGCATGTGCATGTGTGAGTGTGTGTGTGTGTAGGAGCATAGAAGTTGCTGGAGCAGCTGATCAAACACACTTCATCAGACTAACGTCACCATCCTTTCATTCAGTACTGATTGAGAAGTTAGAACACGCACACCGCACACACACGCACCCACCCCCATACACACAGTAAACTTTATAAGACGTTTGAACATAGAACAGCTCCATCTGACGGGACACATCCTGACAGCGCCATGACGAATTTATCCCAGAAGAACAAACACACATACTCATTCTGTCTCTCTCTCTCTCTCTCTCTCTCTCACACACACACACACACACATACACACACACATACACTGTCAGACCTGTAGCGAGATGACCTTGGTAATAACAGTGTGACACACATATTGTAAGTGCAAACTACTAACTAAGCACTGTGTCTCTGATTCCTTTCGCTGGCAATCACACGCTTGTGTCAGAGTGTTTGATACACCCTACTCACAGACACCTCATGTGTTAGTCACTTTTCACCTTGCTCTGCTCTTCACCCCCAGCTTTAGTCTAACTGACTAAGCGAGAGGAAAAAATGAAATCAGAGGAGAAGAAAGAGGCAGAGGGCAAGGAAGAGACATGCTGTTTAAAGCATGAAGAAAAGGGCAAGGTGAGGATTTTCATGTTCAAAGGAGAGAAAGACAGAATATATTGCACGTACTGCGTTTGAAAGAAGAGTACACTCTAAAAGATCTTAAATAATATAAATACTCTAGTTGTCTTCAGTTGACTCTTTCTCTACCTTAGTATAGCATATACAGTGTTTGTTTACCATGTTTACCATGACCAGAATGCATTTTTATATTAATTAGCGTAGGTACTGTACTGTGTAGTTTCATGCAGGTACATACAGTAATACAGTAAGAGGTGAAAGTATCCACAGATATTTTTAATGAATGTAACTGAAATTAGTCGATCTGCAGCTGAAAATGCATCACTCCTGACAATGTTTTTTCTGCTTATGAAATACATGCACATGAGGTCTCTGTTAGAATGTCAGACTGTATGTTGGGAAACTTTTACAGACAGCAGGCATTTACATCCTTGTGCTGATTGGTTAAAGTTTGGTGGTCCAAAGCATTTGCTTTTATCCCATTTACAGAGCAGCTAAGATGAAATGGCAGTTATTTCTCAATATTTCTCAAAGGTATGGCCACAAATTAGTATACCACTTTTTAGTATATCACTGGCCACTTACAATACATACAGTACAGAGGAATATATTTAGATGACAGTACTATCCACCCACTTCAACATGCATGAACTCACAGATACCATTTACTGGCATTCGTCATATGATTAATGCAGGAGAGAGTACACGGCCAATTTGGTTTTCTTGGACAACCAGCTGCGGATGGCTGTGGTCTCATTGAGATTCAGACGTTCAATCTCTGGGTAATAGGACAAACACTTGTCTATTGTCTGATTTTATACTATACTATACTACAATACACTACACTACACTACACCACACTACTTGTGGCCACAAGTTGCGTTAACTACAACTATAAAGATGAAGACCACCATCGGAAAGGTCAACATTAGGACTTCTAATATCAAGCCAAGACCAAGTATTGAGGAGACCAAATTATTAAGATTGGCTCAAAATTTAAATGAGACAGCATCAACATCAAGCCTGATAATAATCAAATCTTTTTCCAAGACTTTACTTCATTTGTTGGTTTCATTTATGCATTGGGTTAATGATTATGATCTTATTGCTGTCTGGTAGAAAACTTGCATCTACAAAATCATTACTTTTCAGGAAATGAAAAAACACACCCATTGAGAGATTTAAAGTCTAACCAGTAATGCCGATTCATCTAAAAAATACCAAATATGGACATACAAGTTTTCCATCCAACAACAACGATATAATATCCAGAAAGAAGGAATTACTTCTTGCTATCCTATGGTTATTATAAAAGGAAGAACAACACAGACTTTATTTTTTACAAACTTTTAAACTACTTTTAATGAGACCAATGTCCAAACCCGAGAACAATTGGCAAAACGACTGAGACATGTCCAAATCAATACTGAAAACATCTTGAGACCGGACTCAAATCCTACAACCCTAGTGGGAACATCATATTAATCTGTGACCTTCAGTTAATTATTTGTCAAGGAAAAAGTGAAGAATTCATATAAGGTGACGCAGTATAATGGTATACCCATATCACAATGCAAGTGACTCCATTAAGTCAACAATCATTAACCATCTCAATTCTTCTGTTTCTGTCGTTAAAATGGTTGAAATCAATTTCTCGCTCCCCAATTAACAAAAATCTTAATTAAAAAAAAAAACACAAAATAGGTCCCATTATAGGCCTTTTCCAAATGGTTGATATATTACTTCATAGTCAAATATTAATACATTTGCAAATAATAATAATAAAAAATAAATAAATAAAAATAAATCAAAAACAGAAAATGTCACATAAAATGCTAACTTTTTGTGTGGGGGTGCACCAACACAAATGCTCTTGACAAATAGATCCACTTAATTCCTCATGGTATTCTACTAAGCAATTAAAAAGACATACAGTACTATTTCCAAACACAGCATGATCTAGTAAATTTTGGCAGTATACCATACTGTACCTTAACCGGTACCTTAAGTGGTAAAGATGACTCAGTCAGGTTAAACACATTTTTAATATGATATAGTGACTGAAAATGTGCTCTACCGAAAATGCAGTTAAGTACATCCTGGGCATGAAATGAATTATAAGAAACTTCACAGGTGGTTTTTATATATTAATTTGTGGCCATGAGAAGCTTCATTCAGTTGGCTCAAAAGTATCTCTTGTGGCCTCAATGCACTGTATTAATATGCGACCACACTTTATAAAAAAAAACAAAAAACCACCATGTCACTCTGTGGAGCATGGGAATAAATACAAATTAAAGTTGTACAAATTGACGTTGGCAGGAATGCGAGGAAATTCCAGTCCTGGAGGCTAACATGCCCTGCTCATTTTAGTGTTTTTTCAGGTAATCAGGTATTTAGCAGCTTTTCCTTAAATGTAGTGGGTGTGAAAAGAGAAGCAGGGAAAACACTAAAATGAACACTAAAATGGACAATGAAACTGAAACGCCTGGTTTTAGACCACAATAATTCATTAGTATGGTGTAGGGCCTCCTTTTGCGGCCAACAGAGCATTAATACGTCTTGGGAATAACAGATACAAGTTGAATTTTGAGTCATTCTGCTTGCAGAATAGTGGCCAGATCACTACAGTACGTGATGCTGGTTGAGGAAAACGTTTCCTGACTCGCTCCTCCAAAACACCCCAAACTGACTCAATAATATTTAGATCTGATGACTGTGCAGGCCATAAGAGATGTTTAACTTCACTTTCATGTTCATCAAGCCTCTCTGTCACCAGTCTAGCTGTGTGTTATTGGTGCATTATAATCCTGATACACGGCACCGCCTTCAAGACACAATGTTTGAACCATTGGGTGCACATGGTGCTCCAGAATCCTTCGGTAGTCCTTGGCAGTGACGTGCTGATCTAGCACAAGTATTGGGCCTAGGGAATGGCATGATATTGCAGCCCAAACCATCACTGATCCACCCCTATACTTCACTCTGGCCATGCAACAGTCTGGGTGGTGCACTTCTTTGGGGCTTCTCCACACCGTAACTCTCCCGGATGTGGGAAAGTCAGTGGAGGTGGACTCATCAGAGAACAATACATGTTTCACATTGTCCACAGCCCAAGATTTTCGCTGTTGGCACCACTGATACCGACGTTTGCCATTGGCACTAGTGACCAAAGGTTTGGCTATAGCAGCCCGGTCATGTACCTGTAAATTGACAGCTGTGGTTTTATGTTTTTTGGATACAATCCGGGTCAGCACCAGGACATCCCTTTCAGACAGCTTCCTCTTGCGTCCACAGTTGCTCCTGTTGGACGTGCTTCTTGGTGGTATGCTGAAATTACCATGGATACCGTGGCTCTTGATCACAAATACTTGCTGTCTTGGTCACAGATGCGCCAGCGAGACGCGCACCAACAATTTGTCCTCTTTTGAACTCCAATTCAATTCACATAATGTCACCCATTATGTTTTGTGCATTGCAATATTTTAAGCAAAACTGTGCTATTACTCTGCTTAACTAATTAAACCTTTACAGTCTGCTCTTACTGGTGGAATGTGCAATCAATGAAGATTGGCCACCAGGCTGGTCAAATTTAGCAATGAAACCTCCAACACTAAATTGGCCAGTGTTTCAGTTCCATTGTCCAACCCCTGTATTTTCCTGCGTTCAGATCACGCTTCTTTCACATGTTCATTTATTGACTTGACGACAATCCCAGATGTTACATCAGTCCCTGTTCACACTCAAACTGTGTAACACAAAACACTATTAATTCACTAATCAGGCCAGAGATTGGCGAAAGATTCAGTCATACTGTATAACCCGATCACTTCGCTCATCTTGCTTCCTCATTTACGGCGCTCCCTCGTTTTCTTTTCTGCTTTCTCTCCTTCACCCTTTCTACCTCTGCATATACAGTACCTGCGCATATCAGATTGTTCATTTTTCTTCGTCTTTTTTTTCCCCTTCCTACTTTTTCCTCACATTTTTCTCTCCACCGTCCGTGTCCTTTTCTTATCGCTCGGCGTTCAGTTTCTTTTGTCTTTATTACCCTCTTCTCTCCAACCAATTCTTTACTTATTTTTCTTCTTCCTCTTCGCCCCCCCACTTCTTTCCTCTGTTCATCATTGCTTTAATTTAATCCCTCCATCTCACTCAGCTGCTCGCAAGTCCTGTGCATTTCCTTTAGGAAATGAAAGTCGAGTTTTATACACACGCCAGAATCGGAGCTCTTTACTATTCATGATGTAAGAAATGTCACCTTTTCTTTCAGGAGACTGCTGGATTCGCCCTCCCTCACACCGTCCCTCGCTCTCTCTCTCTCTCTCTCTCTCGCCCTATCAAATCCTACAGTAAATGATGGAGACTGTATTCATTGAATTCATATGGAATCTTTGCAATATTTGTTTTGGAGAATGTCATTTCCAGCATAAAGCTGATATAATGAAGGCTGGAGGGAAATTCGGTTACAGAGGAGGATCTGGTGTCGCTTTTGGAACTGTTGAATAAGTGTAGGAATGAGCGTAGGGGTGGAGCTAGAAATGCATTAGCTAAGGGCGAGTCAAAAATGATCCGCACTCTGCCTGCAGAATTTATTTTAAGCAACTTTTTAAAAAATACATACATAATTATGTATCATCAAACCATGCAAGATCACAACGCCCCTTGGATAGCAGCACTCTGCGTTTAATCCCAAGTTTAGGCTTCAGCTCTTCGATAAGCGTCTCACTGTAACGAGCACTGTTGATTGTTGAACGTTCCAACATTGTGGCGCCAATTTTCCAGCTGATGGTTAACTTTTTCTCGCTCCATTCTCTGCTGTTTACTCTCGGGCTCGTAGTGATTACTGGTGTCTCGTCACCAGTAATGATTTTCTTTAAGAAGCTTTCACCTTCCTTAGAGTATGGGTCCAAATTTTGTTTGCAGGTATCCAAACGCTTCTGTTAATGCTCTTATAAAACAAAATAAATGAATAAATATAAAAAAAAAAATAATAATAAAATCACTGCACGATGTAATGAACCGATGTAACACGCTCACATTTACACGGCAGTGATTGGAGAGACAGTAGCCTTAAATGGTAAGCACTGATAAGACAGAAGGTCTAATATAACCGGAGTGCGGATCATTTTGACTCACCCTCCTAATAACAAATGGTGAGATTTGTCTGTGGATCCAATAAATACAGATAATATGCACAGACAAAATCAGCCCGTCCTGGATACCCAGGCTCGTCATTTGTCCACCTTTGTTTCTTTGAGAGAGCAACATAACCTTACATGAGAGTTAGCCAGCTCCTGAGATAGCTCCTGGATCTTCTTCTGCTGCTGGACCAACAACTCCTGCACTGAGGCTAACGTCGTCTGCAGCTGGGTCACTGTAAACACAATAACACACACATGAAATGTAGATACAGAGATAGAGACCATCAGAATCAGCTTATGAATACTTGGAAAAAAAATAAAATAAAGCTAATCGAATACAAATATGCTAAAATGTTCTCCAGCTCAGAATGTTTGTTCATGTTGCTCATAATTCTCTCTTTAGCTCTGCTTTTCCCTCAGTCACTAATAGAAGATGACTATATTAGCTCATGATTAATCACCGTTGTCTGATCTTATATCAGCTCACCGTCTCTAAACCTCCATTAGCATGGGTTAGTCTCTCTCAAACTCTCTAAACAATCAACAAGATGGAAAAAAAAAGAAAGAAAAGGAAAAAAAAGAGACACAATCATTTGGGATGCAGCCGAGAAGGCTAGACGACGTGTCGTCACTAATTTGAGCGAATATAGCTCATTTTCCATCGACTCACAAGATTAAATTATTGCCAGGTTGCGCCATTCGGAGAAAGCCTTAGAAAGAAAAGAAAGAGAGAGAGGAATAAAAAAAAACATACACACACACACACAGTGCTAACAGGCAGAGAGTTGGTGTTATTAATGGGGGTATCATTGCAAATAACCCAGAGCACAAGTTGCTCTCTGCCTGCTTCCAGTCACACATGCATTTCCAAACAATGCATTAAGTTTCCAAACTGATTACGTTACAGAAAACCAATAAACGCCTCTATAAATCATGCTCTGTAAAGTGTTAAATCAACTCTAATTGGATTAACATCAGCAGATATTATTAGCTGCCGACTCTCCAGTGCACCGTTACACCGTTCTGCTTTCACAGAAACAGCTTTTTCGACATACAAGCTAGGACACATTACATATGTTCTCCCTGCGCCTCTCGCTCCACGTCACAGAGCAGCTACTGACAGCCTACAAGGAGAACGGAGATGTGAAATCAAAGGGTGCGATAAGGGCACAAAAGGCATGAAGTCTGTGCAAAGTGTGAGGATGAGGATTTTAAAAAAAGGGGGGGTTGAGAAATTTGTGATGTTATGATTCAGAAAAAAACTGTTGAGCTGATATCACTGTTAAAAGGTCCCGTATTTTTTAGCTACTTCAGTGTCTTCAATGTTAAAATGTAAATGTGAACAACTCCGGAGAGGGGATCATCTTATATGAGGTCACAATAGGGGAAACATCTAATTAGCTAGTTTTTGGTTTGCAAGTACAGACTAGAGACCCACCTGAACGTCTAACAAGAACTTAGAATTTTTGCATAACAGGTCCCCTTTAAAATACACACACACACGCACTCATTCTCTACACTACTTATCCTGTGCAGGGTCACGGGAGGCCTGGTGACTATCCCAGGGGACTAGGGGCACTAGGCAGGATACACTTTGGATGGGGTTCTAGTCAATTAAACACACTCGGTCACTCATTCACACATCACGGACAATTTGGAAAAGACAATTAGATTAATCTGCATGTCCTTTTATTGTGGGAGGAAACCAGAGTACCTTGCGGAAACCCAACGGGGAGAGCATGCAAACTCCACACACACAGACCCAAGGCTGGAGGAGAGCCCTGAACCCGATATATATATTGTATATATAAACATTGTAATAATTAAGTTACAATAATGAGCAAAAGTCTCAGACACCCTGTGTGGTTTTTAGTACAAACTATGTTGTTCGTTTTCATTTTATGACTTCATTATTAAGTCAGTACAAAAACATTTACAAACATTAATTAAAAAAATACAGGAATAATCTTACAAAAAAGAAAGCAGTATGTTGTGTAAAAAAAAAAAAAAACATCTGGATTTTGCATGGTAAAAACAGCAGGTGTGACAAACTCCTCAGTAGACCCGTGACTGGTTCTGTAGGATGTTTATTAAAACTACGAAAATAATTTCCTTATAAAACTGCACAAACTGTACCCGTGACTATATTTTATATAGTTTATATTTTAAGGCTCATCACACCAAGTACTGACTTTGTTTCATTAATTACTGTTTACTGCTTGTTATAGTATTCTTTACATTTTTTGAAGACATCCCTTCTCTACAGCAGTTATTTGCATGCGCCTTTACATCTAAATCTGTGACACCTTGTATGTTATTAAGTGTATTTAGATTTGAGTTAAGCACACATTCTCAACACATGACATTTCAATTGCGCACATTCGAGCCCGCGGATGGAATTCCATGGCTTAATATTCAAAAGTCACGTGAGGATTACAAAGGCAGGCTGGAATTTGAGTGAAACAAAGACGTGCTTCAGTTATGCATGATTGTATAGTTAAGTTGTCTGAAACTTGACAATTTCATGACCTGAGGTTAGTTCATCATGGCTACATTACCTTGTGTGTACACTTAGGATTTTTAAAAAAATTTTTTAAGGCAATTAATAGATCAAATGCTATTTCATAAGCTGTCCAACAGCAAGGGTTAAAGGCATTTCGTCAAATGGTGATTAATATCATAATGATAACTAAGGCTATTAATTCATGTTATTAAAGTAAATAACTTGCCAGGTTCTTAGTAATACAGTATATCGCTGTGATGGTTTCTTTTTATTCAGCATTTTTAAATTTTTCTTCGTTTTTAGGTGTAGTGTTTTTGTGTATAAAGGTTGTCCAAGCCCGTCTTGGATGCTTGGACATTTTTGCATGAGATCTTAAAGGTTGGAATAACGCGCGCACGCGCACACACGTAATTTGCATCATCTAAATGGGGAGCTTGGAAAATTTACTTAAGCAGGTGCGTAACCCGTTTCTGAAAATAAGCGACTTTCAGCATGTAACACTGAATTTCTAATTATAATTACATTCCTTTGTGCTAAGGATGTGCAAGTTTTTAACCAGACTGTAAAAAAATGAAATAAAATAAAAAAATAAAAAATAGGCGAAAAAAGTCTGGATGCACAGGCAAAAAAAAGTTAAGCATATACAGTAAATGACAGTAAATGCTTTACATGACAGCGTCTGACTTTGCAGCACTTGCTGTGTTTGCTGAACACGAAAACACTGAACAGAACTGATGAGGTCACACGCAGAGATGATTCTCTCCAGTGCAATATGTTTGTTCTGGATCAATTCCAACAGACTACTGACTTCAGATGACCCCAAAGAAAAGAAGTCAAGTGGCGTTAGGTCTGGTTTTAGTTGATAAATTTCATATAAAAAAAAAAAAAAACATTCCTAAGGATGCAGACTTTTGGGCCGTCTTTTGTATACCTAATACTGTATACCTGACTAACTCTTGACGAATGTTGACATAAGAACATGCTTCATGGTAGAGCAGGCAGACTTACAGTACAAACGTCATGGTAGCAGTACTGTACCTCAAAGCAAAGCGGTACATAGTTAGCATAGTTACCTGGCAACACAATACAGCGATGGGTATCATGTGATGCCTATCAGGTGTTTACATTTTCATCAGCTCTGTGGCTCATACTGTACGTCACAGGATACCCATTAGTGTATTATATTTTGGGAAGGTTTGCTTTGACGTTAGCACAGCAACACAGGCAGTGTATTGAGGAAAAATAACAACAACAAAAAAACAAAAAAAAATGGAGAGATCTTCATGAAAATCTTCATAACTCTCCCCATCAAATGATACGCTGTATTTTCCTGTAAGGAAACAAAAAGTGAGACATCATAATGACATGTGCCGCTACCTGGCCAAAAAGATTGTTTTCAAGATTTCATTGACCGTCTGTAGCTTTGATTACGGTGCACAGTGTGGTGTTGAATTCATGTGGGACGATGATTCCTCAACCTCCCAGAACCACACATTCCAACTGAATCCTGGAATATACCCGTGCCATCAGGGAAGAAGATTTCCTGGTCATTCAGTACATTCAGGTCGTCCGCTGACTTCGTTTTTGTTGCTGCATAACATAGCTGAGTCTAGACCTGAGCGACTGAAGCGACCCCAGGTCATAACACTGACTCCAGAGGCTGGTACAGTGAGCGCTATGCATGATGGATCTTCTTTCTCCAACACAGCCATCACTCTGAGCCTTTGATTATTGTCCAATATTTACAAAGCGCACCATTTGGTTCCTGATGAGTCTCGCTAACAAGTGGTCTCCTTTCGGCCACGCAGCTGTTTAGTCCCAGTCCTGTCAATTTATTTTACAATGCATCTTTAATAAGTGTTTAAGTGATCTTCATTCATTATTTTTCTTCCAATAATGTGTTTTTAACACAAGTCTCAATTAACTGGAGTGTTTATACAGGATAAAGAATTTTTTTCTGTGCACAGAAATGTCATTTTAATGACACGTGGGCACCAACATGTTAAGCACAAACAGCTGCTCGGGTTTCACCCCACGACGGATGTCAATTGCTCAGAAACAGCCCACGTTCAGAGCTGAGTAGGAGAAGGCCAGGGTATATAATGTGGCCGGTCAGGGTCGCTCGGCTTGAAACAAACCGCGTCTTTGTAGAAAAACGAGTGGGTGAATTCGAGAAGCTGCGAGTGGTCTCACAGCTGCTGCGACGATCCGTGTGGCGCGTGTAGTGCAAATTATTCAGTGGATACCTCTACAGTATATATGGTATACTACACATGTCCAGGCCTCTCTGTTTCTTTAATGGCCAGCTGGTCAGCAATATGCTCTGCTCCGGCAAAGCGGCAGAACAGACAGTGCGATTCCGTTTACAGCCGGTGTGTGTGAGCGCGCGCGCTGAAGTGCTTCCAAGCGCCGTTTCATTAATTGTGCGTGCAAAGTCGCAGGGAAATCATAATAGGAGTCGGGGCCTGCTCGGAGGAGGGGAGAGTAATGTGGCTGTATTCAAAGAGACGCATCACTTCATAGTGAAGAAATACACGGAGTTAACAAAGGGTGCGAGCTATCGGCAGGAGAGAGGCAGTCAATTGCTATTACTCATGTTGTGAGGAGAGGGGAAACTCGTGCTGTAATTGCAACCCTCTCCCAACTGTTAACTGAAATAGTCATTAAGTACAATAGCGCCTTGGCTAGTGCAGCCAGAGCAAATTAGATCAGCCGTGTGACTGACTGACTTAACTGAGGAAAGGTGGGATATTTCTGAGTCACCGAGAAACAGAAAAACAGAGCGAGACACAGACAGACGCTAAAAAAAAAAAAAAAAAATTCTAAAGGAAATTCAGCTGCGCATCGAGGCCATCCTTATCACGTAAATCTCCAACGTGACCCTAAACAAAGCAGGAATTAAAGCAGGTGAAACCGGATGGAATGACGACACGGCACGTACTATAACACGAAGGAAGGATTTTTCTTTGCATATATGAACCAAAATGACAATGAAAGGGCTCATTTGTTAATCAGATAAAGAAAGCCACACTTAGCTTGCACGCAAAGGCTCCCAATTCACAAGGCCTCCTCAGGCACTCCCAAAGCACACTACAACGCTGTTGTGAGGAAAAGATTAAAATCACTAAACACATGTTAAACTCATAATCCTCATGCAAAAAAATAAAAACTAAACTAAAAAAAAAACTAAACCTGGCCAGCTTGTCTACCAGTGCAGTCGGCCTGATATTTCTTTTTTTATGTACCAATTGTAACTGGTGACATTCTCGCTTTTTTTTTTTTTTTTGGGTCTCCAAAAAAATTAAAAAGAA
>JAOVVB010000018.1:5899401-5922555 GCA_028570985.1 Heterobranchus longifilis | reverse complement strand
GTGTGTGTGTGTGTGTGTGTGTGTGTGTGTGTGTGTGTGTGTGTGTGTGCGTGTGCGTGTGCGTGTGCGTGTGTGTGCGTGTTAGAGACAGAAATGGAAATTAAATCAATTTAATTAAAATAGAAAAAGATGGCTCACTGTAGGATTAGGATATTGGCCTAAACTGGCCTAAACATTTATTTAGTAGTTATAGTTTTTTTCTTTTTTTAAATTTTTGCCCCTCGATCACTCTTTTTCAGAATCAGAATCGTTTTATTGCCAAGTATTTTTTACATACAAGGGATTTGTCTTGGTGATATGGTGCATAACAAGAACACAAAAACACAAAAGTATCAGAGAACACAAAAACACAAAAGTATATATAAACAAATAAAAACAGTAGGTATATGTAAACAGTATGTTCTTTGTGAAAGCTGCATAATTTAGGGAATTTAGGGGCATTCTAAGATTTCTTGTGGCATTTTTTGCCCTTTGCCCTCCTTAGTTTCTGACACTGTCTCACTGTCATCATGTCACTTATGGTTGTTCTAATTATGTAAATATTATTCGTGGTAAATGAAATGGCCCAAACAAGTTTTAAGAGTCCTCTAATTGATTTTCAGACTGTAAAGAAATGAATGGAAGCCAATGGATGCCTGAAATGAAAATACATTCATCATCTATTCAAAAACCCAGCAACATGGTTTGCAGAATGATCAGATGTGTTATTATGTATACATAATTTGTAGTAAAATGTAGAAATGCAAAATCACCGGTGTGGTCCTTTAAAATAAAAAAAATAAAAAGAATTGTACACCATTTTATAAATGTACTTGTACACCTACTAAGAACAATGCAATTCAATTCATCTCTTTGTGACGTTGCAATCATTTCAACTATTTATCCCTCTGTTTACACAAAACGTCTGAACTATGAAGGGTAAAGTCTACAGAGCAAACAAGCACACTCCATCCTGCTCTTCCAGAAAGAACACCACTATCTTCCACTTATTTTGGGGTTGGGCCTAATGCATTGTTTGCATATAAACCTTTAAACAACTAAAACGGACAGAAGGGTAAGTGTGTGTGTATGTGTGTGTGTGTGTGTGTGTGTGTGTGTGTGTGTGTGTGTTTAGAAGTTGGCTGCCTTGCTGAGTGACAGATAATGTGAAAGTGTGTCATTGTGCAAGCTGTCATCAGGGTAGGCCAACTGTCTGTCAAAGTGGAAATTCCCCACATAAGAGAGGCATTCAACTGAAAATGTCACTAAACAACAAACAGGTCTGGAGGAAATACACTGTGTGAGTTTTTCTTTTATTCACTCTTGTGGGGCCCAAATGAATATGAAATTATTAGCGGCTAGGCCACTAAAGTACGCCACTGATATTCTATTACAGGTCTGATTTCACCTAATGGGTTATGTGGTACATGTTTACTGGCTTGAAGTAAACCAGATTGATCTTGTGCCTTACCACTTGTGTGATTTGACATGCAAATAAAATGAGAGACCCGCTGTCACATTGGACTGTATGGTATATTGTCAAGGTGAATGCTATTTTATTCTCCTTACTCAAGGGCGCGTTTTCATCGCCGCTGCAGCATTCAGGGATGAACCTGTAACCTTTCCTATCGAAGATTTTGAGTCATTCTCCAGCATCCATATGGTAACCACATAAATTTGGGTCTTCATCAACGTTATAGCTGCGATAGACTGTCACCTATCCCAGAATACCGTGCTTTTGAAAGGCCTGGGAGTCCTTGGGATGGGTGGTTGACCCTGAACAAGCCTCACTGCATCACCAGGGGTCTTCACTTGCTCTTTTCCCCCCCGTTAGGACCTTCCATTCTTCCTCTGTCTCTCCCTTTTTCCTCTACCGCTTCCACTCTGCCATCTTCCTTTTTTTATTTGGTCACTTAAGCTGTGGAACTGTGGTATCCATCCCCCGTTTTTCCAATCTCCTCTCAAATTTATTGGGTTCAGTGGAGGCCTTCCTGTCCTTCTACCGCGTGGAAATAGAGATCAGAGTATCCATTACTTCGACAGAGATGGATGCGGGTCCCCGTGCACCGTCCCCATAACAAGGACATCAAAGGGAGGTAGCCCCCTCTTTTCAGCATGACCCCCCATACAAGACTCCCCGCTCTCACCTCATTATGCAGCTCCCTTATAGCCGTTTTGATATAAAACCCCCCACTATGGACGGAGAGCCGCGAGGCTCCCTAACTACATGGCCATCCCATCAACATCACTTTCATTACAAAACATGAGATGCCAGGGGAGTCAAGGACAGTGTGGTAATAAATGAGGGTGGAATACATCTGGAATCATTGTCATATGGGTTAAGCATTACGCGGACTTCATTCTGCATTGGTAAATCAGTGGACAGCACTCATAACCTCCTGAGGTAATAAAGATACAGGTTGTGGTGTGGGGTCTTGCCAGTGTGGAACCTCTTGAAACAGAATGGCAAAGAGATTTCATGAGTGCGTGCTGTGCAATATCATATTCCCTGAATTCACAACAATGTTGTATGGCAAACATGTCTGTAATACTTGTAAAGATCCTGGTATTTTGGTGAGCTACCGATAATCCTGTTTAGTGGGTTTGAATTAATAAAAACAAGAGCTCCAACAGCAAACCTGAACAAGGCTTTAAGTTTTAAATTAGACTCTTTTTTTTCAGGTGAGACAGTGCACATGCATATTAATATTATGTATATGCACGAGCTATCAAAGGGAAGAAAAGGATGTGTGCACTCACTGTGTGGTGCAAGAGCCAGCTGTGTTGCGTGGAGTGGATGTGGGGGCCCCACAGGGCTCAGAGGCAGGACTTCTTCCGTGCTGCCAGAGCGCTGGATGGCCAACTCTACCTCCTCATCCGTCAGGCCTGGAATCAAGAAGACGCACTTTTAAAGACATTCGGAGAGAGGGGTGGGTGTAGTGACTGCGTGTTATACCAAATGGCTCCTTGGCTATCATAATGTACGCTTAAATACTTCCCAGGCTGCCCACAAATCTTTTAAGTACAATTTAGAGAAAGTATGACAAATCGTCATTCAATTTTACCTTCCCTCTCCTCAAAAATACATTTTCATTTCATAATTCAGAAATTCCACTGAGAGTTTCTGTTTCAGGGACATCCATCAAAGGAAGATAGCGCGGAAAGGTTCACACAATGAAATCTGAAACTCTGCGAGCCTATTAACTGCCACCAAAGGCAAAGAAAATAAGAGACTGTCCACTTCTCCAGTTATATTTCCCATGTGGAGATTTCATACACCCCCAGACAGCGAAAATGCATTATTTTAATTTCTTCATTGTAATGTAAATGTATTACATAATTTTGCAAATGCCAATATAATTTAATCTTCAGATCTTTTTAATGATTTTAGTGATGATTAAATTGCAAAGGGCTCCCTGATGGAGAATCTGAAGGGAGGAGAGAAAAAAAAAAAATCTAATATGAACATCTCCTTTTGTGGCAAGAAAGGATTTTATTTCAAGCGCCATATGCTGCCATTGCTGTGGGTCTCATCTTTTTAATGAGCGACTTAGTCTAAACAAAGGAAAATAATTACAACTTTTGATGAACTACATTCAAACAAACAGCATTAACCAATTCATAATAAAACAATTAGGAGAAATCTGAAGACAAAGAACCAAAAGTGGCAGTTCTTAGCTCATTAATGAGCATGGTTTACCTTATGGTGAAAATCAGCAAAGTCTGTATCATTATGATGTGCATTGCTCATTGTGGCCCAACAGTGTGTCTCTCACTAACATCTTACTTTAGCCATGTCCCTTGCTTATTGACAGAAAACCCTCTTGTAAGAGAGCCTTTTACTTCAACTATTCCCTCAGGATTTAGAGAATTTACACAAGCTCAGAATAAGCTTCCTCCATCCTTTGAGAGAAATCGAGCAATTGGAAAAGGTTCAGTTGCAGTCTTTCAAGAGATGGCTCGACGTTTTCATTAATAGTTACTGCACAGAGCCAGATCCTAATATCTCTGGTACGGACCTCCACAGTGGTCCTCACAAGCATACAGTAACACCTTTGTAAAGTATTAATAATATATATAAAGTGTAAACATTAGGGCTGCAACTCATGATAATTTTCATTATCATTAATCGTTTGGTGTATAAAATGTCAGAAAATAGTGAAAAATGGCCATCCCAGTTTCTCAAAGTCCTATGACGTCTTTAAATGCCTTTTCAGTCCAAAACCCAAAGATATTCACTTTGAAATGATACAAAACAGAGACAAGCAGGAAATCTCCACATTTAAGAGGCTGAAAACAGCCTTTTCTGCCATTTTTGCATGAAAAATTACTTTTTAAACCATTATCAAAATAATTTTTCCGTCGATCGACTAATCGATTAGTCGACTGATCGTTGCAGCTCTCGCAAACATGCAAAGCAGAACTTTCCATTTCTGAAGGTGGATGAGATCTTTTAATCAAATGATTCCTCCCATTTGAATAATCTGAATAGCAGGTTGAACCTTGATCAGAAATCCCATTTTAACCTATCCTTGTATTAGCAGCCCAAAAGCATAAAGAACTCCTTTGATAATCTACCACACAGTTTATGCCAAGAGGAGGTCCCTCCCGTCACCTATTTAAATGCTCCGAGGACTTCAAATTGCCATGAAAATTGTTGAATAATTGAAGGCAAATATTGGCCGGCCTGTAGTCTACAGCAGGTCCTGAGTGCCAGGAAGTGGTGAGCGCCATGTGCTGAGTTTGTGCAGTCAGACTGCACTGTCAAATAAGCAATAATGTGTCCCTGGACTCCTGATTCATCTGACCACAGCAGACTACATGGTGGCAGACTATTGAGTGAGACATGCAAAGATCTCAGTTTCACTGAATGAGAAGAAATAAAAAACATGCTTCAGGTTTTTTGTTTTTTCTTCCTTTCACCTTGAAAAAGAAAGTCCACATTTATGTATGCTGCTGTTGAGCTTAATGAATGTACATCTTAATGGCTGTTCACATCTTTGATGTTGTTTATGCAGCAAATGAAAGCTTTTTGTACCTTGCATCAAAATAAAAATACATGGAAATTCCTAAAGCTGTTTACTAGTCAAATTACAGCTTGCTAAGTTGTGTTGTGTGCTCTGATCTGTTTATTGTTGAGGTGAAGACAACAGCAAATGAAAGAGCCCTTAGATCCAAAAGAAAAGGGAACAAGGTGAAAGTGAGTTTTACATATAAAAGGAAAAGACAAAAAAGGGATTGTGAAATGTATTACGGGTTCCAAAACCTGTGGAATGACCCCTGGACCCCCATTTCAGATCGACCTGTGGGGAGATGATTTTTTAAGACATAAATTACACCTAATGACGACACCATAAAAAAAGAACAATAATGGAAAGCTATTCTGTATTTCATTATACTGTATTATTTGGTGCACCTGATACACGCAGTGCCTGTTTATGAGTCACCGTATTAGCAGATGCTCAGCCAAAGCATTTGCTTTGACCTTGCCATTCTCATTGGGGCATGAAATTACGGTGCTGGCACCTCGATATTACAGCTATAAATACTGTAAACTGCATATCTGGGCTACGTTTTCTATTGTCTTTCAACATAAACCTGATCGGTATTTATTTAAAGGAAAACCCATTGCTCGTCAGGTTATTTACAGCTCTATTTTCAGTGGCTCATATTCTCTGGGTATTTTTAAAGGGCAAAGAGGCAGCAAGGCTCTTACATTAAATCCATTTCTCCAATTCTGGCACTTCTGGACTTTATGGGTCAACACCTAGGCCGGACAGCCAATTATAAAAATTGCTTACTAAAATATTTTGGGTGGTAAAAGGTGAATGGCTTTTTCACTGTCGTCCCAAGGCTTGAATTATGAAGTTGCCCTTGAGTGAAAATTACTTACATTTTGAATATCATATTTAGAAAAAAAAAAAAAAAAGCCACGGCAGGGGTCATAAATAGATGGAGGTCAATGGGTTGTTAAGAAGTCGAGTGCAACTTCTCATGCTGTGCTGGCGAGGGAGATTCTACATGTCATTTGGTTCGGTACAACTGCTGGAAAATAGCATGCCCTAAATAATGACCACTCTCATAGAGTATTCATTTATGTATTAAAAAAGGGGACTCTGCTCTCATTTCCCTGCTTTATCGCCTTGTACTGATGACAAAGTAGGCAAGGCCTAGGCTAGGTGGCGCCGTGGAGTAATTTATAACCACATCAATCCCTTTACCTTCTATGGAGGCCTTGGTCATTGTCATTTTTGTCCGAGAGGTGAGTCACATAACCCCACTTACAAACAGCATCCTATTAATATCTGGGATGATGAACCTTATCCTTACCCTTACCTTCAAACCAGGTATGGTAATAGACCAACAGCCTACCTGTGTTCCCCGTGACCCTCGATCACTGGCCCTCTACTCAGGGTGAAATCTATTAGCATTATTTATTCAACTCAATAACAATTGGGACGGCATAAAAAAGAAATAAGTCAAGCCATCATTTATGTCTCACTGACAGAGAATGTACTGTGCCTGTAATGCATTTAATATTGCATTTACTTGCAATGCAACAATGTACTCTCTGTGCTTTACTTTCCCAAACAAACTGCACTCAGTTTGGTAATGTGGGGAGCGGCTGAGTGATGTCAGTTTAGGGGCCACGGTCAAAGTGACATGATGAAAGCTGGAAAATGTTGTTGACTTCGTCCTGAGAATTTGATTTTTTTTGGTAATTATGTGTGTAACTGCTAATTGTCTGGGCTTAATGGTGGTGCCAAGATGGGGCCCGACGCTCTTTAGTTGTTACATCTGTTAATTGTAGAGGACATGGATGGCACAATTCACTAGATGGGACCGGAGCACATTATATTTCACTCAAACACAATAAAATTTACTTGATCCTGGCAAGGAACAAGTAAAGCAAAATTGCTTCAAGATGGCTGCAAGACAGTTTAAATGAAACTCATTTCCCGACTCCACGGCAAAAGAAAGAAGAAAAAAAAAAAACACATCTGGGTTTAAATCTTGATTTATCAGTGACAAAGTTTCAATATTTCAGCCAGTTTATTCAACAAGGACTCAGGAAGGGCAGCTAGAAATATTGGACTGCATAATTGCCAATTCATACCCTGGAATTGACAGTTGAAGGGAAACAGAAAATTATATTTTTCAATGAATATTGAAATAAACCACACTATTAGGATCTCTTTGGAAAAAAAAGAGATGTAACTAGAGAGGCATCCTTCAGTGCAGATTAGGGCGCAAATGTGCAGGGAAATAATATGCAGGAGCAAGATTATTGTGTAAAGATTCTGCAACATGCAATCAAAGTGGGCCCTATTTTCCCCTTCATCAGCTGTCCAGCGTAAGTACTGGCAGCAAGAGGAATCCAATTTAAAATCCACTCTACCGGGAGATGGTATTGTTTCATTTTATGTGTGCTTTGACATTTCTGGCTGTTAATATAGAGTAAAATCCAGAAGTATTTACATAAATATGACATTAAACTGTATTAGAAATTAAGACTGACACATTTGCTGCGGTGACTGTGGGAGGAGGAGGATGATTGAGTTTCTAGGTCAAAGGGTTGAGAGGACAATACATGCTGGGTACAAAAACAAGGGGACTGGGAGTACTGGCCAGCTGCTATGTCTACGCAGTCTAATATGGCTCAAGTGAGACAGAAAAGGAAGCAACAAATCGAAAATCATCACGACGGATCATGTTCTATTACTCTCTTATATCAACATCTCAACATTTTTATGGAAATGGGACTCTTGTCAACATATAAACTTAAATTTGAGTCATGATTTATACTCCTTTCAACTTAGATTAGTTGTTTACTAAAGTTAGATCACTGCTATAGAAATGTTCACGGTGGACTTTACCATAGCCCTTTCCTGACACAATTTCCTGTAACATAAACATTTTATAATACTGCTCTCACAGATGAAAGCTCAAATATTAATGTACAGGATTTCCAGGTTCACTGTTGTATGACTATAGAATACAAGTCAAGAGTTATCCTATGAATACTGCAGAGTGCTACTCAAACATACTTTAGTGTTTCATTGCTCTATTGTCTCTCATTCTTTACTCTCTCTCTCTCTCTCTCTCTCTCTCTCTCTCTCTCTCTCTCTCTCGCTGAGATCAATGTCCTTATGCAAATCGAGGGTTCTTGTTTAGATCTACAGTGGAACGGACTTTCCAAAATAAATCTGCATTAAAGCGTCATACATATTTCATGGACTTAAAGTGCAGTAAGAGCAAACCATTTTGGATAGCAGAGCTCCGCCGAGTTTACAACAAAGCACAAAGTAAGACGAAAACGTGGCGTACTATGACATCATTTGGTATTGATGAGGCCTTATTACATTTGAGATATCCAACAGTAGATTACGAACATGCCTTAGTTGTCAATAATGAGACACGAAGACAAAGAAATTTCAAAAGATATCAAGAGTCATTAGAGCCACATGAGATGTGTGTAGTAGCAGCCGGCAACCATGGATTTGGTTTCAGGTTACCTTCCCCTGTCATGGAGCTTTTAGGCTCACTTTTCACTGTTTGGCTACTCTAATGCTGGAGGCAAAGTCCCCCAAGTACAGAACTGTTTTGTACAGAACTGAAATAAAAAATACTCACCCCAAAGAGCTTATCTGAGGCAAAGCCACGTACTCTCTCTGTACATATTGTCACTGCTCTGCCACAGGCCGACCGTAAGACATACATGGCGTAACACTGCACATTCCCACCGCCGCTTTATATTGAACCAACTTAAATGAGTTCAGAGTAATAAAGCTTTTTTTTTTAGCAAGTTTTATTGCACAAACAATGTGTCAGAAATAATCTCAATGAATTGCAAAGAAACTGAAGAGCCAGCAAACATTTCCACCATCCCTGCTTAGAAAACCCTCCCTGTGTCATGCCTCAAATTTACGATAACAGTTAAATTAAGTAAAAGGGTTAAAATGCTGGAAGGCAATATTGATAATTCCATTGAAAATGCAGAGGGAGTTTGTCAATATTAATTTTCCTGAACCCAAAGGAGCATCCCAACTGGTGTGTCATTTATTCACAGGGCCTGAATCATGCACTCTGAAGCTAAATCGACCCCTGTTAGGCCCCCAGGGCAAAGAGCTACAGCCACAACCTTTGACCCTTATAGACTAATCTTACCAACAAAAAAAAAAGACACAGTGTGTGCATCCCTCACCGACCACATTTTGTAAACAAACAAATATGGATTATAATGTTAAAAGAATATTCTGACAAGTATATATATTGTATTTTTCAAGGCTTCCTAAAATGTTTCTCACCTTTTTTCTTCAAGAAGGCTTTTCTGGTGGCCAAGGGACTCTGACGTACTTTTGGGTTCTGTAGAAATTTTACAGCAGTGGTAATCTGGGAAGAGACAAATGTGATTTAATTTCCTCATGATGAGATAATGTGAGAGGAAGAAGATATGGTCTGCAGGAAAGTGGTGCTTTTAACAGTACAAACAACAGTCTAGACCTTCTTTAAGAAAAAGGTTCATTAGAAATCCAGACAAAATCATAAATGGATTCCATTTCTAAGCCCCCCCGACACCCAGCAGTGAGGAGAAAGACCACCTGACCACTTTCCAGCTAAATGTGGGGAATGACCAAATCAGCAGTTATAAAATTAGCCCATCAAGAGTGCTGGACAAATGGAGTATGGAGCTTAATTTGCTATTACCCTCTTAAAGACAAACTTCCATTCTTAAGTGCGCAGTGGAAGAAAATCTATACTTAATGCAGAGGTGATCATTTGTATCTAATAACTCGAGAATCCTAGGCTGAAAACTTCTGTAATTCTTCCAGTTAAAAACCTGCCATGATCAAATCACCCAGCCTGAATGTTGTAATGACTTGAAACGTTAATGCACTAGAACGTTAAATAGCATCAGAACATCAGTAGTTTTAAGTGCACTGCGTTCATCGATTCTATTATGTTTTCCTTCGAGATGCACCTTAATTTTCCACCCCAGTATGCATTTCCAAGAATTGGAGGGAGAAAAAAATAATCTTCCTCAAATGGCATTAAAACATAAATTTGAAGTGGGCGCCATGAAGTGGCGCCTCCTAAAATAGATAAATATGTAAGAACACAGAGAAAGGGGAAACACACTGGAGGGGAGGTTTAGATGACTTATTATCGCACCTGTGGTCCCCGTGATTCAATTGTAAAAGTCATCCCTCTAATAGGTTGAAAGGTTTTGATTACTCTTCTTTTCTCTTAGTGTTGAAAGATACAAAGTGATTGAGCGCCCTGCCAGTGGTAATTCGTTTTGGGTAATGCATTGCATATACTATGAACCTGTTTCAATCCAAAAGAATTGCAGTTTAAACTTGTCCGAGGGGTAGGTGAGGCAGGGAGGCTGCATAAAGATTTCTGTGACAAACGCATAGTACCACAGAAGATCACGGTACAGGCAACTTTATGGAACTTATGAAAACATATTTGACTCGTCTTTAGAAGACTATGAATGAGCTCAAATGCAACGTAATCACACTTTTATTCTAATTAGATACACACACGAAAATACCATGCAGCGCCCAAAGACTTGCTGTAGGATTATTCTATTTCGCAGGTCTACTTAAGATAAATGCAGTAATGAAACTTCAATAGTGAATTTTATCAAAATGTACCAGATTCATCCCGAGAGATGCTGGCACAATTTATTTAGACACTAATCTACCATTTTACTGTGACACTACCGTGACCTTGATGTACATATGGGTTACGCAAGGGGTATGGAATTTCCTGTATCTCTATATGCTGAGGGCTTATTAAAGTCAGTCACCCGGAACCTTCATTGTGACAAGCAGATTAAACCATTTGCATGGTGAACCCCCAACTGATGTTCTGGGCCAAAAGATACAGTCAAAACACAGAGAAAATATCCCGTTGATAACAAGACAATATCATCCTGCTCTTGGCAAAGCTCTTACTGTTCAAGTAAGTGAGCCAATGAGACTACTTGTGGTAAAGGCATAAACCAGAGATAAACACACTGAAATCTAATATTCTAATATTTATTCCAGTAAATAATGGGAGTGATGTAGGCCCTCTGAGAGGTAATGACCTAATAGAGGAGGAATATGCTGAATGAGCAAACCTTGTTTACATTCTCTTTAAAATTTCGATAGCACAACATTGACAGGAATATTGTGTCAATGTTAATAGGCATAAGTATGACATCTTAGTAAGGACCGCAGCTAGCTCAGCGGCAAACTAATGAGGCAAATGTCCATTTGGTTAAAACTGTAGTGGGAGATCTTCTGGGAGAGGAAAAGTGCACTTCTTAGCAGATGACATAGATGCTTTGCACAAGTTCCACCCAGACATCTCAATCAATTATAACCACATTGCGCAGATTTCAGTCTTGTCTTGTTATTGACTTATGGATCATCCCAGTTATAGTGTTGGGTAGCACACAACTGGGCTTTTAGGGGGTTAAGATGGATTACAGTACAAGGCACATTTGAGTTGTGTAAATAATTTAAATTTAAATTGCGAATTTCCTTCCTTTCGGAAAACTAGCAAATCATTTTTGGTTAAATTAACAATCGGGGCTCCTTTGTAAAGCTTTGACTGCTAATGCACCAAAGTGCTCCATGTTAAGAGCAATAATCTTTACAAACCAGATAACCAATAAAGTGTCAGGTAAAGCTGAAAAAGAGACGAAAACTCAATCATAGGAAGAGATAACATTAACCAACACACTTAAAGAGAGTGAAGTTGATGAACGGACAAGATTACAGCTATGTTATTGAGTTTGAATTGGACAAGACTTTGCACTGCACTTGTCTGAAAATTACAATTGTGATACCTTGAATTGCGAGAAATGCGGATGAAATCCAATTATGTTCGAACCACATGGTTGGACGTATGAGGGAATCCATGTAACCAGTTGTATATTTTTGCTCTAACTAGTAATAGCACTTAACTATAATATACAGTAAGACCTATGGATATTTTGCAGGTGTGCGTTATGGGGTTGCAGGATCTGGGAATTCAGACTTTCTATACTGAAACAGCAACGCACTGTATGCCTTACGCTTGTTTCTTTTGGCTGGTTTCAGTATTTGAAGTTACAGTGAGTTTCAGTATTTGAAATAAACTGGAGAAAGACATTTGAAGCACAACAGATTTAAAAGACGGCACACAAGAAATGAGTCAAGACTCTTATTTTCCGTCTTAATTATTTTTGCTACCACAAACCATCAGTTAACTCACAATTACTAAAGTTCACTGCATGTTGTTGATTTCAGAGTCTTTTGAACTTTTGAACATTTTGATTAAAACTCTCCACATCTTATGATTAAATAGAAAAAGTCACATCTACTTTTCAATACAGAAAAATAAATCCCCATGCACAAAGCAGCATCTTAATCCGTGTCATCTATTCCACGAGAAGGTATTAGTGCACATTTTGTCTTCAACAATGAAGAAATACAGAGGACATGATGGAACTAGAAGTTGGGTGGTGGGGGGGGGGTACAATGGAGGGGCTAAAAGGAAATCATTAGCAAGTATAGGATTCAGTCTCAGTGTGAATCAATTCATTCCAAATTGCCCCGGCCTGTACATTTGTGGAGAAGTGCCCCTGATATAATAACAGACTGATAGACACGAACAAAAATTGTGTTAGGCTGGTCTCAAATTTCCCCCCCAAACACACGTTTGGAGGACCAAAAGCGAGAGAAAGTGAGAGACGGCGAAAAATGAAGCTCTATATTAATTTGGTGCTTTCATGGATGATTTGCTATCAGGGGCGGCTGTCTTAAATGACTTAACCCAATACCTTTCTGATACCAGAGCCCTACCAGAAAGGAATGAAGTTTTAATGCAATTATTGTGTTTCCTTTAGTCGCCTGACTGCATGATGTGGCCAGCAGTGCTTTTTAATCTTTTTAAAAGAGCAGCTTTAAATGCCCTTCTAATTGTGACATCTTTCCCGCCTTGATGTGACCTTTAGCGGAGGAAGTAAGGCCTCATGGGAGCAGCAATAGGGAATTATTGACCCTGAGAGACATCAGGAAGTGAGGTGCAGACCCGACCATTTAGCTAACCTCCACATCCACTCTCGTTCAGACGCTGCAGAGCTTCAACGGCTCTGCTGGAGCTGAACCATTCTGACAATGACTGTACAAAAGGAACTTTTGTGTCTTCTTCTCTTTTGGGCAGTGCTTTTCAGAGAAGCTACAATGTGAGGAAATTACATTACTGAACCATTACTGAAACTCGTTCTGGTGAAAGATGGGCTTTATTTCTTCTTCTCCTGACACGCTATGAGCTACTTTTATATCTGTTAACACTGCAAAGTAAGTCGAGTAAATACAGTGGTTTGGTATACTCTTCTCTTACTGTGGCCAATGTTTTTTGAATAATTGTAACTTTTCAAATTTAAAGATCAGAGTCAACATAGATGAAAAAAGGGCCATGGAAAACTTCATTGACATTTGCTTTGCAAAGGTTTAAAAATAACATTCAGCGCTGTATCAGTGTCAGAGTTAGAGCCATGGGCAAGGCTACAATCATGACATCAAAAGCGCATTATGCAAGTTTTGTACAGGGGGGGTTGGTGGACGGAAATCAAGGTTTTTTCAAGTCCACTGCATGTACAGACTAAACTTTCCATTCAGCAGCATTTCCCTATCAGAGCGCTGTCATCACAAACATGGAAAAGTTGAGTAGGTTCAGCGGTAAGAAACACTGGGGGCTAAAGTACATTAGATCCAGCGAGGACACCATCAAACTGTAAAAACTGTGCAGAGTACAGATAAATACAGATAATACAGCTTTGGGACTTATACTAAGGCTAGCGAGGAAAAAGAAAAGTCATTCCCCCTTTCTCTTTTGGAGATAGAGAACGCTATTTTATTACTATGGTGTTAAAATTATATTTCAAAACTGTAGCCACATATTTTATGATTCAATATGTTAGGTATGCATGATGATGTCATGCTTCACTTACTTCATATTGTTAATTTATGATATGTCTAAAAACTACAACAACAAAATAAATAGGGTCAACAAGTGTGTTGTGTGTTTTTAAAGGTTGAAGTTTAAAAAAAATAATAATTCAGCCTCTTTCAAGATCTGGATAAACATTAAAAAACAAAAACAAAGACATTTTAGTGCAGCTTGCAACAGTAGTTCATGCTAACGGCAGCATGTTCTAAAAATAAGATGAAGCAACAACTAAGTGAAGAATGTCTTTTATTCTTGTGAGATCTAAACCTGAAGGGAAACGTGGCATCCAGCCAATTCGAAACTAGCTTGAGAGATACGGTATAAAGCAGAGTCTGACATTTCTTAATGTGTAACTGTCAGTCGTGCTGCCTGGGGTTGCCCTTGCTAAACTAGCGAGACAGATGACTGTTTAGATAAGGACGTCCCCAGCGGGGCCCTGAGAGCCCCGAGAGCCCCGATGACTAAAGAGCAGCGACTCCATCAGTGACACCTCACTTTCACCCACTTTGGACAAAAATACTTATATAGCCCACAAATTCCTTTTAATTCAGGTAAAAGGCCCAAACCATGAGTCTGGAGCTGCTCTGAGATATGAGGGTCATCAGAGATTAACCCATGGCACTTTAGCAGCGGGGGGTGCAAGAGGGGAGTCGCAGTGGAGCACAACAAACTACTTAGCCACCACAAAACATTCCAGCCCCTTCTCAGCTGCAATCCAGTAATGGATACTTCCTCAGCTCCTCGATTGGTCAAAATGTTTTCATACAATAATTTAATTCAGAAACACATTTACAAAGCAGGAGTAATCAATTTTAATTAGTTGATTTTTTTTTCATTCGCATAAAATTTAATGTACTGCCATCGATCTCCTTTGTTCTTTAATGCAGTGCCTCTTTCCTGTAATTCGAAGCTTTTCTTTTTCTTTTTTTTTTTTTTCTTTTACAGTCAATGATGACATTCTGTGACAAGCAGTGCTCTTCAGTATGGGGAATGAATGAGCGTTACTTAACACAAGAGTTCTCACGATGCAACTTCAGACGAGTGCAATAATGTGCTTATATTTAATATTTTGGTTTGGAAATGTGATGCGTATGAAAAGTTTTGTTGAAAAATGAAAATCAAATGCATGAAAATACAATTAAAATACTAAACTATGTATAAACTTTGGTCACTGATCTTTGCTTGCTGGTTTTAGTTTTCTTAACATAAAAAATGGCCTATTTAGATTATTTTATTTCACAAAAAAATTGTGTGCCATTTTTTTACATGAACAAAAACTGTAGTTTAATGATCATTACCAAACATTGGAATGATTAAAAAGTGTTCTTATAAAGTGGTTAACGTGTGTTACCAAGTCTTGTTCAGAAATGAGACATAAAATAAAAACTTTGGTCACTCATCATTGATTGCTCACTTGAATTTCATAAAAAAAACATGACAAATTACACACTTTAAATAATCCATCTAATAAGATCAATGCATACACATATTTAAAAAGGAACAAAAACTGCACAGAGGTCAATAAAAACTATTCAAACATTTACACGTTTTTAGCCGCAAAAAACTGATCTGCACGAGTCAGACCAAAGTTCTTTTGTGAACAGAAATGGGAGAAGCAACTCGGCTACGGACACAAAAACCAACCACACAAAGGCTTTTCTTAAAACTGCCACCGCTCTGTGTGCGTTGTCCTTCATATAATCAAGGCCCGCCAGCCTTTCACATTCAATTAGTTGATTGAGGCAAAACGCAAGCGGCACCAGCAGCAAACAACGTGAAGCTTGTGTCCGAGCGACACACCACAGAAGTTGTGTTGTGGTGTCAGAAGAAGAGCCGCTTCCGTCACAAGCAACGTACAGTGACAAGCCTATCCTCCCTCTGTTGATCCAAACTGCTCCTCTCACTGAGGCAGCACCCACCCAAACACACACACACACTCACACACACACACACACACAGCAACTTGAAGTGAACCACTGCGATAGGCAAATAAAGCAGGGTGAAGATGCAGCGAGTTGGCATCAGTTTTGTGTGCAGTCCTTTTAGCCTGCCAAATTGACTAATAAAACTAGAATAGAGAGGCCAGCGACAATAGAGAGAGAGGTGTCCTTTTATTGATCAAATTATTCCTTCTTGGGTACACTGTGCCACCGGATGAGAGGATGCTCGCAAAGACGACCAAGGCAGATTGTGACATTCCAGTGACATTATAATCGCGCGTCAACCCGTCTCCAGTCAATAGGCTGAATGCACTAATCGTGCGTCTTGGATCAGCAATTTCATGGTCTTCAAAAGGGGGCCAGGAATTGGTGGCATGACCCTCCACACGGGGTGAGACCCCTCTTTCCTCAGCGAGTGCCACAGAGAGAAGGAGAGGAGAAGGATGGTGTTAAGGGAGACGCATGGAGGCAGGAGCGCAGCCAGAGAAGATTAACATCGCCATCTACTGGTCAGGGGTGGTACGGGTGGAGTCAAAAAGGGGGGGGGGGGGGAGGAAAGCCTGGCAGTTTACCCTTGCGGCCTGTCTTTCACTGAGACCTGTCAGAAACATTTAGCCACACTTGCCAAGACAATGGGCCACACATCTACAGCGGCAGATAAGTCAGACTGAAATCAGCATCAAATGAGGGAGGAAACTTGGGGCAGTAGGCCTTCGTTTGGTTTTGGAGAACGAGAGCAGGCAGAGTCTGTTCCTGATCACACTAAGTGACAAAGAAAAATGTTGGCTTAATTCTCCTTTTCTGGAGGCTTCCAGCTGCCAGTAAGAATTTAACCTCGAGAGTAGGATAAGCATAAAAAGAGTGCGGTGCTGACAGCGTCAGAAAACAGGACTCATCAGGGTCGCAGGAGTAGCAGTTCTCTTTCTTCTCATTTAACCCGATGCCAGAGAGGATACAAACACGACAGCTCGTCAGATCGAATAATAATTCTTCATTTCAACCTTTCTGAGCCAGGGAGGCAACACGCTGGAGATTTCGTTGGTTATAAAGTGTCATAAAGTGACAAAAGCATGCGTGACGTTTGGTTTAAGCCACACCTAAACATAATCCATCTCTTCTGAGAAGTTCAGAGAGAATTTTCAGGTTTTGCAACATGTTTCGCCTGATGCAGACTGTAAATAACTATATGTGACGTGCCAATGATATAAATCACGGATGTCACGCAATGTCTGTACATTTACGCTCTTCCTTTGGTTCTTTAGATCTCAGATTATTACTTCTTTTTTTTCTTCTAAATGTACTGTCTTCTTCTTAAGAAGGTCACGAGTAATAATTAATCTAAAAAACGCAGGGTTCCCTCTCCTTTAAAAGTATGTCTCCTAAAATGGGAAGATTTAATCAGATCAAAACACAAGGGGGGAAAAAAAAAAAAGGAGTAATCAGAAAGGAATGCTGCACGTCACTCCTGCACAGCACCCATACTTTTTGTGACTACGTGACAATCAGAGGCAGTGGTCAACGTTTAGGCGTCAACACCCATCTGAACTCTGCATCAACTCACGTGGGGACGGAGGGAAATACATGTTTTGCCAGGCTCCTCCGAAAGAAAGAGGAGAGGAAGACAACCCACAGTGAACCACTATAATGTCACACGGGGTGGCGTGTTACAGCAAAGGGGCTGAGTTGGCAAGCAGCTCAGCAGCAGACGCGCACCTGTTCTGACATTTTCTGTCGACCTTGACACAGAAAACACATGACAATGCCACTCTCTGCATTTCAAAAGTACAGGCTGTTTGACGAAGACCCTTCACTTCCCCTTTTCTCGTCCCCATGATACCTAAAACTACTTATGGAAGGGGAGAAAAGCATGACGTAGTCCGATAGATGTGAGGAGGGACAGGCAGGAGAGTCACGTACTGACAGTAAATAACAGGGAGTAGGGGGAGACATACAAAAATCTGATGCTGCGTCATATCTGGGGACAACCAAAGACTGCTTGCTCTTTCCACAGGATTGCAGGCCACCGATACCTCCCTTAAAATCCCAGATTCCACAGTAAACACAATCTGGAAAGGACAAAAAGGCCTCAGCCTATTGCATTTTTTATCATCTCATTCTCACCCTTTCTTTTGAAGTTCATGACAGAGCCACAATGCATTCATCCATCTACTATTTTAATCAAAGAGAAAGCAGAGAGTACCGCTGCCAGGAGAGCTGCACAGGAAAACAAATGCAATCTTCCTGTTAATCACTGCATTAACAAGAAGTCGACAGTCTTGACGCACATGCCAGGGAGGGGAGCCAGTCCAGGTGTTGGATAATTGTCAGTTGTGCAAGTGGCTACGGTTGCTTTTTTACTGTGCCAGCCTCTGTTTCACTGCTGGTCTACACTTGTGCCCCACCTTAATGATAGCTTTTAAAAGTCCTCTTTCTGCTGAAGACTGCATGCAGACACAAAGAAGTCTTGGCAAGGGTTTCTCCATGCTGACTGTAGTGGACTACGGATGAAGGCTTAGACGTCGTCCCGCTATAATCAGTGCCAAGTGAAGTGTAGCTCAATTTTAAAGAAGCATGACGAGCGTCTAATTTAAATGAAAGGCCAAAGAACCACTTGAAAAAAGCACATATACTGTAGGCTTTGTAACCTTTCTGAAAAACAAGTCCATATATCCTGTTTCTGGCAAACAACCATATATTAGAAACGCATCACTGTAGCCCGAAAAACAACTTGCCAAGACAGCAACTTGTCAGAAATGATTCACGTGTTTGCTTCATTCAGAAATAAAACTCTGTCATCTGCAGGTGAGGATAACATCATTCTGAGAAGAGGGGAGGCTCAACTTTTCATTATAAACGCACTGAAAACTTTACAGTTTACTGTCAGTGCACCTCTGTATCACATATCTAAAGTTAGGCTAATTAGAGTGCAAAAATGCTCACTTAAGTGCTCTATTTTTTGCGGGTTTTTAAGATAATTTATCTCAGTTTCTGTATTCTGTCACTTTCATTTTAGCCCGGAGAGTAGCCCACTATCTCTTTTTTTCAGATTCCCCAGATAAAGCCACAATCGCAGGGCGCCACACACAGAGAAACTCTGAAATCCCATTAGCATTTTGCTTTCATTATTTTTAATCAAACCCAGAAAACTGACACATATTAATTAATATCCATTACCAGTTTTTTGCCCCTCTCCCAGAGAAGACGTTTGGGGGGAGGGGGGGGGACGAAGCAATTAACTTAACAAAATAATCAAAAAAATTGTTTCAGAAATCCCTGATAAATGTCATGTGAGGTCCCGTCTAAATGTAAGAAGTGTAATACATTCTTGCTGTCATATTCCATTAAACTGCTATTACAGTCTTGATAGAACTATTAGTCACTACATTATTAATAACATTAATGTATTTACATTTTTGGTGTACAAGCCTGCTTTCATGCAATAATTTATGAACCAGACTTCAGATATGTTATAACGTTCCCCATCTCGGCTCCTTTTGTGTTTATTATTGATTGTGAAAACAGTCAAAATTCCAAGTCAAATCCCCTTCTGCCACCCCCCACCCCACCCCACCCCCCTTAATGTATTGGAGTGGGCTGTTTACATTAAAGGACTGGAATAAAGTGCATTTACATCTGAAGCATAACTTCATAATTTACATTCCAACATTTATTAGAGGTGACAAACGAGCATTTGGTCCACTCGTGCTTTTCCACAATGCAGCACTCATTCAATCCATATAAATTACAGCTGGGCTAGGGAGTGCAAGAGCAAATTATTTTATTATATTTATGCATGTATGACTCTATAGGGGGTTACTAAGACAAACAGGGAATTACTTGATTAGGCCAACTGTGGTTAACAAAGAAAGAAATATGAGACTGAGGGTCGGGCCAATCAAATCTCAGCATTATTTAAATGTTTGGCCTCGATTCAAAAATCTAAAATATACATATCTTAGTGTAAAAGCTTTAGATCTTTAAGATTGGTATATGTATAAAACGAGTAAACAGCAGACTCTGTTTTAGCTTCATTCTGCAGTGTATTTCATACAGTATAAAGAGCTCTTTTAAGTATTGCTTTTCCAATAGCTTACACTGAGCTAGAACTAATATTATTCAATTAAAAGAAACTTGCCTAAAAGGCAGTATTATATTACATAATTAGACAGGGCAGCATTTTCAGAAGTGTAGTTACAAATGCACTGAGGGGATCCCCGCATTTGAACAAATATCTGGCGCTGTAGGGGAGCTTGCCGACAAATTAACAGCTAATAACTTACTGGGAAGCCAGATAAAAAGAGAAAAAAATGTTCCCCAAAGTGTCAATTACAAATAATGTTTTCCTCTGATTTCCACACTTGTGAAAGCGCGATGTGCTAAAACACATTTTGCGTTGCATGTTGTTCATTTATTTCTTATTTCTTTATTTCACTGGATTCATTCACAGAGAAATAATTCCAGCATTGTTTAGGATTGCTCTGAAAGCATATGGCTCCCTCGTGAGAGGACTCGCAGGTCAGAGAGACGGACGGCTGCAGGGACAGCGGGGAAATGAAGGGGGGATTCAATCAAATTCATGTTCATTAAAATCAGAGGACATCACAAAAAATTAGAAAGATGCTGACAAATCAAAGGGTCTCAGTACCTGAATTACCATAGTCATTTACTTATTAAAGCCAGGATGCTTCCTGTCAATCAAGAGCCATCACATTCTCCATTTGCGGCGGAAAGCCAGCGTAATTGCTTCTCATACTAATCAACACAACTTGTGTAATTATGCCTTGAAAGTGACATTGGAGGCTGAGAGCGATGTGAGCAGTCTTGACAGCGGAGACATCTCAGATTCATCGGGAGATTTCCAGCCTCGCTGCGAGGAGACAAGCCACTCTCAGACCAAGTTACTCACTCGAGCAGTTTACAACCATAAACACAAAGAAAAGACGATAAATCAAGCTGAAGTAATTACAAAGCAGAATAGAGAGTATAAAGGAAGCTCGGCTCAATAAGGCCACTTTCCCAAGTATATTGAGGCAAAATGACTACGCTGTAATTAAACTGGTGTCGTATTTCTATCATTTCTTAAGTAAACATATTATGACAGTTCACTAAATTGTGGGAGAATAGGAAATTACAGCTCTGTTACCATGCTGTTTACATTAATGTAGTTGCTGAGACTAAAACCCTACGAATAAAGCCCTAAGTATTCATTAAAGTTTATTGAATTCGGCTTAATCACAGACTTTACATGTGTCTCCAGAATGAACTTTGGGTAAAACTAGCTTTAACATTCCTCTGAGCATTGGAACACTATCCAAACCATATTCCCAGGCTGCATCTGTCACTAGTCACACTGCGGCCCAGCCAGGAAGGTCACAGCGAGGTCAAATTACTGCAACAAATCAAGCGCCACGGGCCACGACATGAGACTCTATCTACATAAAATATGCGTATTATTGACATACAGTGACAACAGCTTCTTCTTCATTTACTATGAACTTTACACTGAATTAAAGGATTTTCAACGCTCTCATCAAAAATCCAAAGATAAAGGCGTTATTGTCGACGGGGGGGGTTGGCGATGCGGATCTGGTCCGGCTCAGCACATGAGGCAGAAACCACAAAATAAATAAAATTCATAAAATGGGTTGGACTCATCTGTGCTCATCATTTTTCAAAGAGGTGGGAGGAACCGTCAGAAAAAAAAGTCACCAACATCAAAAAGAAGTCAACTGATAACTCTGGCATACTATGAGGGGAATAAAGCGCAATGATTTCATCTGCGAGCAGAAACAAAGACGAGAGATTTATGGCTCATAAAAAGTTCAAACGACAGAAAAACCAAAAATCCATTCCTCGCTGATCGTGACCTCCAAACTTTAGCACATGTTGAAGACAAACTAAAAAAAATTCTCTTTTTTGTGGCCAAATATGAGAAAAACAAGCACAGCTTACTGACATAGAAAACAGGCTTTTACAGGAAAAGCCTGTGTGATTCACCCTCTGCGTTCAACTCTAATGAGTCAAAAAGTGTGACCTGCACTTAAACAAGAAGTCACAGCCAGAAGCTGTAAACTCATTTTCACCATCCGAGCCAGCAACGTCGGCAGGACCTGGAAGATGTGCTCCGAGCATGCACGATAAATCTGACGTGAAATCATAATCATAAAAGCAATTAGCTGACCCTGCGCCACTCGTCCTTGGACATGACAGTGAGAATTCATACAGAGTCCTCTAAGGAGGCAGGCTGCCGGGTTGGGCGAGGAGGGGAAAAAGTGCAACACAGCAACAATAAAGTGGAGGGCCCTTCCTGTATCATTAACCACCGAAACAAACAGCGCATGATGCACAATGAGTGTTGCGCTGAGAAACGGAGAATTGAGCTTTTTCTTTTCCAAAAAAACTTTCACCACGACCACTGAAACACACTGTGGTGTGCAGATGTTTCACATGTAAACCGATGGGCATCATGGGAAATAAAATACAATTGATGTTAGAGCTGCAACGATTAGTCGACAAATCGATTAGATCGCCAACTATTTTGATAACTGATTAATAGTTAAATTAATTTTCATGCAAAAATGGCAGAAAATATTGTTTTAGCCTCTAAAATATGGATATTTCCTGCTTTTCTCTGTTTTATATCATATTAAACTGACTAACTTTGGCTTTTGGACTGACAAAACAAGACATTTAAAGACATCGCCTTGGACTTTGAGAAACTGGGACGGATAGTTTTCATTATTTTCTGACATTTTATAGACCAACCGATTAATCAATAATGGAAATAATCATTAGTTGCAGTGCTAAACTAAACTGCATTCTCAATTACGTTTTTTTTTTCTCCCAGATTTTGGTTGCAGTTTACAAAACACTTGTTTAGGCTTAGGAAAAGATCTTAGTTTGGGTTAAAATAAGTATGTTTGTTATGTAACAGAATATAATTACAACGTTTGTTAGATTGTGGGAGACACACATGCAGACAGCGGAACGAAGCCTATTTACTAACATTAAGTAAAGAAATATCAAAAGAACTTCAATTTCTATTCTTCCACAAAATATATAAATTCAAGCAATTTCAATGACCCATATCTAGGGATGGGACAATAATGGATTTTATCATGGATCGCGATAAAAAACACTTGCAATAAGTTGATTGTGGTGAATTACCATTATCGGGATAATCGTGAATATCCTCACAAACTGACTGCAGTTTACTACAGTGTCCTATCTGTGATGCAATAAA
>JAOVVB010000018.1:5873052-5885257 GCA_028570985.1 Heterobranchus longifilis | reverse complement strand
AATAATTTGAGTTTCCATTATTTCTTATGGGAAAATTCAATTTGGTTTACGAGTGTTTTGGAATACGAGCCCACTTCTGGAATGAATTGTGTTCGTAATTCAAGGTTCCACTTATATATATATATATACATCTCGTGTGATATTGCTTGAATAAAAAATATCATGAATATCACAATGTTTTTCTATTCAGTTTAAAGATTCACTCTGGTATGTTTACACAATGAGGCCGTTTGTAGCCCTATGACTTACATTCTATTGTGACTGTTAAACAATAATTCATATGCTGAAAAAAGAAACAGAATAAAAGGTCAGGGAAGGAGGGAATACAAATGCCATCTTTAAAACAAGCATTAATATAATAACCGAATGTCTATGTTTTAATATTTCACATGGCTAAGCTCTGTGAAATAAAAGTCACAGCATCTCGTTGCTGGCCATAGTTCACTACGGAGATGCGTGGTACAAATGCAAATCCGAAAGATTAAGGTTAATGTATTATCTGCTGTACTAGAACAGATTTATGCTTTAATAACCACTACATTTCTATTAGTGTTATTAATGTCTAACATATGGAACAAAGTCACAACATGTCACATGACTAATTTATGAGATGGTCATTAGGACAGCTGAAATGAAGGGACATAATGTAAATGTGGATATGGATGTTATAATGATGAAATAAGTTTGATGAAATGCTGTTCATTACTGTATCTCAAGGGGAGGGGAGCAGCGTTTTCATATCTTAGTAGAGACCAAATATGTTCATGAGTATGAAGATAAGTTTTGCAGGTTTTACTTAAAAAACTAATGAGGCAAAGGGTTTAATTTTAGAATACTCAGGATGGTAAATACTAAAATTAGATGTAGGCAAAATGTTAATTACTTTTACGAGCTTCATTCAAGTTTATCATAACGTATAGTAGTATGGAGTGTGGATTGGGTTGTGTATGACCTAAAACGTCAAAATTAGATATTCTGGGTACTCCGACTTCCTCATACCGTCCAAAGACGTGGTATAAGCTGACTGTCATTTTTAAATTGAATGAATGGGTGTATGAGTGCATGTGTTTGTGCCTTGGAATGAGTTGGCACCCCATTCAGGGTGTACCTCACCTTGTGCCTTGGGTCACTGGGATAGGCTCCAACCTTCCTGTGACTGTTTACATGACAAGCAGTATAGACAGTAGATGGATGGATGGACGAACATGATGCTATTATAGGATTAATATATATAAGTTCCTTTTTATGGAAAGGTAGTTCACTATTTCGAGTATACAATCCCTTGTTCCTCACACCAAGTAGTGTTCTTGTTCAGGTAAGAGAGGGATTTGGGATTCAGCCTTGTGTTAGACATGTACAGTTCACAGACAATTTGGAACGACTTAGAAACAATTATTCTCTCAGTCTCAGACACAAAAACACACACATGATCAGACAGAGATCTACACTGACACTGTTAGTGATTTGTTTAGAAGATGATGAGCTAATATGTCCTCCAGATATTTTACAGACAAGGATGTCATCACCGTGGAAACGTCATCCAAAGCTGCATTTCCCACTTGGCTGTAAAATAAAACACTATTAATGACTGTTGTACACAACACTTTCCTCACAGATGTGGGTTAATATGCACAAGCTCTCTGTGTTCAATATGTGTTCAATATGGAATAAAACATGATAGGACGTGCCATTTTTTTGCTTTCAGTTTTGAGATCTTTATCTATTTAAAAAAGTCCCAGTTTTAAACATGGACACTCGTTTCATTAATGCTAAAATTAAAGGTCTCCTCACATAAAGATTCTGTAAACTCCATATCAAGGGCTACTCACATTTGTAAGCAAATTTAGGTGAAAGGTCTGCTATAACATATTAAAACGAGCATGTTAAAACAATCCTTGGGGCAAAGGCTACTGTCCGAGCTTCTGCTATTGAAAATTATCCAACACTTTCTGACCAAACAGAATCGAGCGTTCAGCAGCGCTGTAGCGTAACGGATCTTAGCACTCACACTCTGTATCAGTCGGTTATGCGAATCAGCAATTAAGGAAGTCATTCCCAGACCCCTGCTTTAGAATAAAGGGAAGTCATTTCAACCACAAATTCGCACGACGTCTGAGAAACGGGATGACTGCTTGTGCACAGGACAGCATTTTCCTTGTATTAGCATATTCAAATTTTATCCCAATGTCTTTTTAATGTGACCGTGTTGTAATTGCAAACTCTTCGTTAACACCGTGCATAAACGTGTTCTGTCCTTCAGTGCTTCGAAAGCTATTTTTCCTTCTTTTTTCCCCCTTTTCTCATTTACTCAATTGACCTTGACCACGCTTCTGTGATTCAGAGCATATGACCACCCCCAGTTCTTTTTTTCTATCTCCACCTCTCAGCTTGAAGGCCTCATCAACAAAATGATCCCCATATCCTGATTACGCCAGAAACAGCCATGTATGAAGCCTACCGCCTCCAAATATCAATATTTAAATTAAAATTTGAATTTATTGCATTATCTTACTCTTCAGACTGACGCTGTGTTTTTTTATTTTATTTTATTTTTTTATTGGAGCTCTTAAATTTACACTGACCTTTACAGCAGACCTGTCCACAGCCGGTAAATTAGCATCTGAATAATTAGATACTCATCTCAAACCAAGTGGGGCTGTGGAGGAGGTAAGTGCACACCAAAACACAGAAGACAATGGTGCTTCTTTAAACACATGTTCCCACAATGGCAATGTTTAATTGTTTTGAACGAGTGGAAGCCAGAGGAGGAGGTTTTAAGGATTAACTCAAAAGAGTGAAAATTATTAGTATTAAATTATTTAAATTCTTTTGCCAATCCCATTACATTCAAAGATGTACTAAATATTTTAAAACTGTATAAAGCAACTTGTTTGCTAATTAAACAATAGATTAACATAAATTTCATTGTTTTAAAAATCAAATAAAAACAAACAAGGAAATAAAATTCACACACACACACACACACACACATACACACAAGGGGTAATTTGGAAACGCCAATCATCCTACTCTGCATGTCTTGGGACTGTGGGAAGACTTCATGCGCACAGACCAGAGACAGAAATCGAACCCTCGACCTTGGAGGTCAAAATCAGGGATGCAGTAGATGACAAAAAATACAAGACCAAAACAGATGAATCTGGGGAAAAAAAAAGTTAAAATGTGGTTTGAAAATATCCAACGAGTGGTATGACTTTATAATCATATAGAAATTGGCACGAAGGGCCTGAGTAATTTTTACTCTCATCTGAAATGGTTGAGTATTTAAAAGCAACTGGTTAAAGGATGTTAAACAAACTGGACTCAATTTTAACTTAAACACATCACCTGTTATACTGAACTTCCAGTCTCAAACAGTATGATGCAGATCAATCCCTGCTATCCGTTTCACCCAAATGAGGATGTTGAGTCTGGTTCCTCTCAAGGTTTCTTCCTATTACCATCTCAGGGAGTTTTTCCTTGCCACTGTCGCCGTCGTCTTCGTTTAGCTCATCAGGAACAATCTTATCATTTTGAGTCATACACGTTCACATTCCATACAAACTTAAATAATCCTTTTGATTGTGTAAAGCTGCTTTGCGACAATGACAATTGTTAAAAGCGCTATACAAATAAAATTCAATTGCAAAATTGAATTGAATCTACGGATATTTTTTCTTTCCTGATGGGATGGGCATATTTCAGGATCCAGATTACAAAGGAGTGGTTCCGGGTGCACAAAGAACTATTTTCACACATGATTTGGCCACCATATTGCACCCTGTAACCAAAGTCAAAGGCAGTCGAGCAAACTATTAGAGTGTGTAACTGTTTTTTTAGGTGTGTCCCAGAATGCATGGCATGTTTGCTTCACGTCCTGCAGTCTGGGCGACTCGGAGCTGAATGGGATTATTAGTGCAAATGAACGTCACTCGAATTCGCTTGGAAGCAGACCAAGACACCTATATCTCAGATGCTCTTGGAACAGTTGCAACCGAGTGGGATTGCTGTGTTCTCACCTGCCTAAACAAACCGCACTGAGAGGGTAAACACTCAAAAACGAACACTGCGTATACTGTATGAAACCACCCTTAGTGTATCTCTTTTAAAATATGGCAAGTTCTCTTTTAAATATTTGCTGACTTCACTTTGCTTTTGTCAAGTTAGATAAGACTTGACTAACCCCCCCCAATGACCACCACCACCTTATTCTCAACCAACTTATAAATTGCCATATCTTTTCCTTTCATTTCAGGCCTTCTGCATTCTGAAATTACAGCTCTGTGACAAAACCGTCTTGAAAATATAAATGAAGCTTCCTCCACAGAACTCGGATATGTAATCCGTTCAACGGGCAATTTCATCATTTACAGGAAAGGCTAATTCTCAGTGGCGTGAGCATGGGGAGATGCACCTGTAGTTTCCACAGGAAGTCGAGGCGCGCGGTGGATTCGACCTGCTGTGCGTGCAGATACAGCGCCAGCACGAATACGGTGAGGATTACTGGAGTCATCATCTTCAGTGGCACCTTACTCACATTCTCAGAGCTGCAGGGACAGACATGCACATCAGGTTGGTGATAAAATCCCAAATATACAATAACTGATGATATTTAAAGGGACAGTTTGAATTTTTCCAGGTCTGTCCTAAATCAAATTTGAGGTGCATATAAGTATATTAAAGTAGGTCTTGGTTGTTATAAATGTTCCTGGTCTGCACACCGACCATTAAGTTCGTCACCTGAAATGCAAAGTAATGGGTAATGTAAGTAATAGGGGCCAAATTCCACAACTCTCGGCCCATGAAAAGACTTTCAACCTTACGGTGTATTTAATACAAACTTAACTCCTTAGTTTCTCAGAAAGTAACGTACGGTAGTTTGGTAGCCAAACAAACTCGATTTAGATTACAGTACATGACATGACGAACTTTACGTCGGTGTGCAGAGCAAAGAGGAAAATCTCTAACGACCAAGAACTAATTCAATGTACTTCTATGCACCTCAATTTTGATTTATTACAGGCCTGAAGAAAAAAATCCAAGCTATCCAATAACAACAAACAACAAACGTGGTGATGTAATGGTTAAAAGTATCACTAGTTCAAAAGTTTGAACTTCCCTTTCTTCGCTTTCCTCTTTCCCCTATCCTGTGACTGATGATATTGTAATTAACCTCTATCATAATCATTAGAACATCTGTGACCTGGAATGATACAGTATATAGTTAAACGTCTCCAGTGCTGTTACCGTCCATTATCATTACTTGTCCAATCAGATTGCTCGGTTGGAACTAACTGTTGTGTAATAGTTCAATATCTTTGTAATCACTCGAGTTAGACTTAAGTTTGATGCCTCTGGATTCTGGTTTATAAAGTTCCTAAAAGGATTAGATAAAGAAAAAGTTACTAAACCTTTGACACTGCCAGCCAAAAGTATTTGAAAAAAAACTTGTATCATTTTTAGTTAAACGTCAAGAAATATTATTTTGGAGAAAAAAAACAAAAATCTAGATCCAGATCTAGAGCAATCTGGTCTCAGGTCCAGACATCACAAGGACACAAACTCAACGGCTGTGTTATGAACTTACCAAGGCTCTGTTTTATTGAAACCAGACCTGTGTACGAAAATAGAAACATTCTCATTAGTGACCTACATGACCCACAAAGTACACACACACACACACACACACACACGGAGCTAAGGACTAAAGCGGAATGTCACCTGAAGGTCTTATACTGTACTACTGAAAGTGTTTAGAATTATACAAGGTCAAATAAAGGTCTTTTGTATTAGCATAACAATGAATAAAACTAACTTAACAGAGACCTGTAGTTTTGATCATCATGATCATTAGTGAAGGTTGTAAAGTGTGCACATTTAATTATACATAAGACCACAGTGTTTGAATTAAACGCGCATCAGTACCAACACAGACTTATTTTTTCCTACTCGTGTTCAGACTGTTTATTTCCTCAAAGCTTGGATCTGTGTGATGAGGTGAACTCACAGCGCGTTGGCGGACACCAGCAGGTCGGTGTTATCGAACAGCACCACGAGAGGCCACTCGACCAGCAGCAAGAAGCTGAGCTGAATGAGCAGCATTAATGCCAGCTTGCCTATACTGCTGATGTGCAGGAAGACAGAGCAGGCCAGCAGAGTCAGCAGCACACTGTAGGTGAAATACTGGACAGGAGACAAAACAGGCAAGTCAGATACACTGACACACACACACACACGGACTTGATATATGGATATCAACACAAGACACTTGAATGCACAATGGAGTCATGCATGTGCACACACTGACCTCAGGGAAAGGACACGGTATTTTGTGGCTGGGACAGAGCGCGAGTGTGTCGTCCGCTGCGTGCGTCAGGTTTTGCAGAAAGCACAGTGTCACGGCGCTCTCGGAGATGTTCCGGTCCTGAGCTACACACTGAATCAGACCTTCCCTGTCACACGTGAACTGTTAAATGAACATATAAAGCTATTCAGTCAGAATATCGGTACAGAAACACTAGGTTATGCTGGACATATCATTTTTTCGCCATGGGTAAATGCAGAATGTTTACATTTCCGTGCTTATTTGGTATGCATCAGATGACCTACAGTGTACAAAAAGTCTTGAGCTACCACTCATTTCTTCATATTTAGCTTCCACAGACTCGGACTTTCTTGTATTTTTAATGCCCTTTTGAGGAATAGTTCTCCAGGTTTCCTGAAGGATTTTTTCGGCTCTCAGTCCCTGTACTCAAGTTTCAGAGAAATGTTTTTAATGCATGAAAAAAAAAAGTTAATGTTGTTAACTTAAGGCATAAATCAGTGAGAAACTGGTGAACATGATAAGAGATGATCAGGCCGGTGATTCTTATACTGCTGATGCAGTATATTGCTGAGCGGTTGGAACAGACGAGAGGGGAAATGAGGTTGCTGCTGCGGTTGTTACATAAACAACCAAATTTAAAACTGTAACTTTAGGCACTTTACAGCCTGTGACAGTATTTCCCTTTTTTTTCTTTTTAATTTAATTTAATATGAAGAGAAAGGGGTGCTCGAGACTTTTGCACAGTACGGTAGGCCGGCAAAGATAAAGCGCTACGTTATTATTTTGACCTAATATCAGTTTAGGATATACCACAGGATATAACATATGGTCAAATGTTTCTGGCCACCTCAACAACTTTTGCCAAAAAACTGGAAACACGCAAGTGTTTAGAATGTCTTTTGTCTGGTGTAGCTTTAGCAAAAAAATTCATTTGATGGAAACTCGAATAGCCTGAACAGAGCTCTGATCTCAACCAATAAGAATTTCTGGCTGTACTATTGTTGTGGTGCCTTTAATTTGACAACACCTCGGACACCGGGACAACAGTGGTATTAGAAGTTAGTCAAAATAATGTTGACCAAATAATGTTGGTCAGCGGCGTGTTTAAAATGACGCTGTCTGGCCAAAAGTTCCATTTGTACCTTGTAATTTTTCCTAGCTTTGTTAGGCTACATTCACATTACCAGTGACTCAATTGAAATTTTTTACCCTAATGTGACACATATCTGATTTTTGTGATTACGAATGCCCATGATGCAATGTTGCAAAAACAACGTCGAAACTTAATCAATGCCTATCATCAAGAGATCGCGATTTTGATTCCCGGGTGATGCTGTAACCTCTCGCAGCCGTAGGTTTAAAGAGAGCTGATTGGCCTCACAGGGGAGGGATGAGAGGTACTTGGTGCTCCCACATTAATCACGGCTCTACAGCCAATCAGGGGCGTCTGTAAACTCACGCAAGCGGAAGGAGCGGATAGCGCTGTCCTCAGAGTGTGTTACGCCGCCCCAACGTTGCGTGAGCGAGCAGTTCGAAAAGATGCGGTCGGATGGCGTCACGTGGTTCGGAGGAAACACGTGATAGTCTTCGCCCTCCCGACTGAGTGCTAGTAGTAATAGCCTTAATGTGGGAGTCCCCTAGTGACGGGCAGGAATTGGAATCGACTAAATTAGGGAGAAAGTCTGGAAACAATCCACCTCCCCTCCCCCCAAAAAACTGATTGATGTCAGGGATTGCCATACGCATGCACACAGGCAAAAAATTCTGCATGTTTTCATTGATGTCATATGACCACGCATTAGATATATAAGGTATTCGACCACAAATGAAAGCGACTCAAATCCGATTTGAAAAAATGGAGATGTAGCCTAACAAAGCTAAGAAAAATGGGTACAAATGGAACTTTTGGCCAGACAGCGTCATTTTAAACACGCCGCTGAGGCATTCCTCCTCACAACCTGCTGATGACTGGGTGCTTTGCACCACTCTGGAAAATTCCAGCGCAGTTTAGAAACAACTAACGACCTTTCGCAGAAAAAAGTTAACCTTTAAACATGCAGGAGTGTATTTTAAAGCAATATAATAATACTGTCTGAAACCACTCAGGAAAGTGTTAGGTCACTTACAGTATGTCACTATTGAACATGAAATATATATAAAAAAAAATACAAACAAGAAAAAAGTTATTCCTTAATACAAACCGGGAAAAGATCCATCATCTTTAATCTTCTGTAAATCCAGGCCTTGTAAAGCCCAATGGACACAATCATCTACAGCTGCAGCTTGGCAGTTAACCGAAGAGCGGATTAAGAATTCTGTGCACCAGAAACGAAGGAGACCTTGAATGCTAACTCTAACAGAAAGAGCTTGGTGCTTTCGATTAAAGCTGGTTTCATATCTGGGTGCAGTCCAGGAAATTGATTTCGGTATTCAGGATTCGGTATTCGCCCGGACGCACGTTATCTTCGCCCTCTTTTTTTCCTTTCTTTTTTTTTTTTTTTTTAATACAAAGCCGACTATCTTTAGAACTTCAGAATTGCGGCCCGATTTTTATTTTGAAACGCGACAAAAGAAGACAACATGAAATGTTTAACCAATCACAGTAATGGACAACAGTCTCCTGTGGACACCTTTGTGCACCCAACCACTATTCAGCGGTGACCTCCATCTCGTCAAGGTTTTTTCCCCTTACACTTTTCAGTGCATTGTACACAAAACGCCACCCCTCCCCCCAATGTCCCTGCTGAGTATGACATAGAGAAAGAGAAAGAACAGAGAACACAAGCTCCTCAGCTGACGTTTAATAGCAGATGACTTTTCAGCACTTCAGCCCGAAGGTGCTTACCATGTTGACAAACGCGGAGAGATACAGAAGCAGTATGGTGAAGATTCCTACTAATGTGCTGTTAGTGCGAGACTCGACTATCTTCTTTGATACCTTTTGCAAGACCACAGGGAAGAGCTAAAAAAAAAATAATAATAATAATAAAACACAGAGAGGAATGAAATACTTGCAGGGGAATAGTCATTTCTATTTCATTTATAGAAATCAAACGTTGATAACCAGACTGAGCGACTGTTCTGACCTTAATACAGGAGTAGATGGCACATACGAAGAGGATGTTGGCGAGGATTATAAAGATACTGATGAAGATGCCAAGCATTAGTGTTGTGCTGCAGGAATGTATGAGAGGAACAATATACACAGCGTGTTACATTCGCGTCTTCAAAATTAAATCTTACAGTGATTCTCAATGCTTCGACATTTTGCATGAATGTACACCGAACAGCCATAACTTTAAAACCGGAACCTTGGATTGCGAATAACTCTACGTCTACGAGCGTTTTGTAAGACGAGCTAAATTTGAACTCGATAAACGAGCGAGGTCTTGAAATACGAGTAGTATCTATGTGCTTTGTCTGCCGAGCGTCACGTGATCACATCTGAGGCAATGATTTGTCTCTCTCTTGTGCTGTTTACTATAACATTGTGACCACGTGTGTGCGCCCATGTAAAGCATTTTTTTTCCCCCTCGTACAAAATGTGGTGACCATTCTATAGTAACTGTACTGCAACAAGAACCTCCGGGAGGAAAAAAGTTAAAAAGGCTGTAGCAGTGCAAGTGACGATTTGGTTTTAAACAACAACGCAATGTCACATGTCCGCGAAATCCTCAAAAGGAGGCAAAAGCAAGGCTGGCCTTCGGTCCCCACAGGCATAGATGAGCTTTGGGTGCCCATGATCCTGGGATATGTGACAATCAATGTTAAATGTTATGTGATGTTAATGTTATGGCTGATCGGTGTACATTATACTGCAGTGAGGGAAAATAATTCACAATCAATATCAATAAAAAAATAGTAAAACACAAAACTTTTGTGATTGCATGAGTATTCACCACTATTCCTATGAAACACTACTATGAAATTCCTTCTGGGGCAACTAGCTTCCATCAGAAATGAAATAATTTGTCCAATGGAATTTGCCTGTATGAAGTGAAAGGGGACCGATTGTTTTCCATTTTTGTGTGTTGACTGAGGCTTTAAAAAAAACAATCGTTTTTTTTTCTCCCTTTTGTGACCTCAGACGAGATGAGACCCTCCCCCAGCTTGGTACTTCAGCTCTGCTATTCTCTGGGGGGCGTGGCCTAAGGGGTAGCTCATTTACATAGACACTGAAACAGCACATTTGGAGGAGGAGTGAAACAGCGATGAGAGTAGGGTACTTCAGCTGGCGCATGAACACACACACACTTTGGTGGAGGCCTGTTAGGGTAAGTTTAGTAAAATATAGGACCTTTAGAGAGAGTGAACGGTGAATACTTATGCAAGCAATGTATTATATATAGTTTTTTTTTTTTTATATATAAAATATAGTATTTATACAGAATGCTGAAACTACATACTGTGTAAAAACTGTGATCTGGATGAAGCAGATGAAGCAAAACACCACCAGCGTACAGGCCACGTAACTCCCGAATCGATCATCCACCTTCTTAGAGTACTAGGGACACAAAGATAACGTGTTCCATGAATGTCTCAGTTACATGCATCTCAGTTTTAGACGCCTTTTTGTTGTGTTTTTTTGTACCTTTTTCTCTAGAATCGGTGTCTGAAACCTGAGCAGGAACTTCTTGACATGGTCCTTGCGTAGCTGATCGATGCTGCGAGCATCTATGGCACGTCCTAAAAACTCGTCTACCTCATCCTCGGGGTTCAGGGCCTCCTGAGCACTTCGGCTGCAAAGTAGAGCGCAGACGTTTCATTTAGACCGAGCTGTCAAATATGCTTCGGCAGTAGGGAGGGATCAAGTAATGATTCTGTGCTCCGCAAGACAGGAATGTCACAGTGTGGTTAAAATCACTGTCCTAAAGCTGTTTAACTATTTATAGCAGTCAGCTTGGTATTTCAATAAGCCAGACAAAAGAAGGCTTTATTAGAAATAAGCCTTCATGGGCATGTTCTTATCACGCAGCCTCAGGGTTGAGGCTGTAGTGACAGTACAGATATCTAAGCAACTGACTGCAATGGGGAGCACAAGGGAAAGCAGCAGTACTCACTTGTCTTTGCTTGAGGCTTCGTCAATACCCTGGGGATGAGCAGGAAAGAGGGATTAGTTACAGTGACCGGTGCAAAGGAAATGAAATACAGAATCAGGCTCAGCCTACAGCTTGAAGTAAGAACAAACAGACAGTAGTGGCGAGATTTATGAGTTAATTTCGATGAGTTTAATTCCTAGAACAGCAGAAATATTACTCTATATTATAACCTAATATTAAGGTTAGTAAAGTCCTTCTATACATTGGATGCAACTGAATGGTATATAAAGATTGTATGTTGTAAATGGACACAAATGCAGACATGAACAACAAACAGAGAACAGAGTAAGAACCTTTTTTTCATGCAGCTGTGAACAAGCAGGCACGAGATATAAGGCTTTTGAGGAATGGGGTTTTATATGAAATTAATATAATATACATGATCCTATTTTTCAGTGGTAGGTGTTTCGCCTGCCATGCGGAAGGCCCGGGTTCGATTCCCAGCCAGTGCCCAAACGCCAGCCACGGTCCCAAGCCCGGATAAAATGGAAGGGTTGCGTCAGGGAGGGCGTCCGGCGTAAAAAAACCTGTGCCAAGTTGTAGTGCGGACTGGGTATCCCGCTGTGGCGACCTCTTGTCGGGAGCAGCCGAAAGACCAACAACAACATCGCTCAGTTTAGACGGCCGGCCAGCTCTAGGAAGAGTCCTGGTGGTTTCGAACTTCTTCCACTTACGAATGATAGAGGCCACTGTGCTCATTGGGACCTTCAAAGCAGCAGAAATTTTCCCCAGATTTGTGCTTCGAGACAATCCTGTCTCGGAGGTCTACAAACAATTCCTT
>JAOVVB010000018.1:5829742-5842586 GCA_028570985.1 Heterobranchus longifilis | reverse complement strand
TTTAACAGCTCTGTAGTACAAACACGCTTCATCAACTGCAAGATAAGGTATAGAAATTTAGGGAAAGAAATTGATTTGGTAGAAATGCAATCCTTCAAATAGTAAAGCGGTGGAGGGTTTAAAGATACGGTATAATACATTTGTTTACACCACAGTGTGGATGAAATTCTTTAATCTGATGGGCCAGAAGATGTGCATTATATTTTCCATAATTTCAGCTTCTCACTCAGACAGTATTTCCAATGTTAATGCGCTCCATAGTTGCAATTTAGCAAAAGTAAAATGTATCAATGATGTGCTGATGGCTTTTATTTAACATTTATGAAACGAGTCTCTGATGTACTGTAAGTGCTTTGTAAGAGACAAAGTTGTCCAACATGAGAAGTTCTTCAGCACAGCGGGGTTTGCACTTGCTGATTTCTCAGTCAAATGACAGGCTGAGAGAGAAAGTGTGTGTGTGTGTGTGAGAGATAGAGAGAGAGAGAGGAAGAGAGAGAGAGGCTGGTTTGGGAATGAGTATGACATTGGGACGAACAGGATCCAACTTGTCTCTGAGATGATCCACAATGTTAAATCTAACTATAATCTGTTAAGAGAATGTGTGACATCCGGAGATCTCGAGTTTGACTCTCGGGTTGTGCTACAGCAATCCGTAGCCGGGAGACTAGAGAGCAGACTGTCTGTGCTCTCTTGTAGAGACGCTAGAGAATCATGGGCGTCCATGAGCTCGAGCAAGTGGAAGGGGAGGATAGCGCTTTCCTTTAAATGTGTTACGCCTCTACGTGACAGTACATGAGCAAGAGGCCATCCTGGGTGATGTGTTGCTGATGAGGGAGGACATTAAGAAGACAGGTGAGAATTCAGGTGAAAATCCTCCCCCCTCCCCCCCCCAAAAAAAAATTGCGACCTGGCATTCATTAAAAAATTCAACATTATAGCAAATGGAAGTTTGCTGTAATATACTGTAAATGGAATAACACATGTGAGAGCATGCTTTTATAAGGAAACAATGCACTTCAGGTGAATAGTGGAACTCCAATGTTGTATGATATTCCTTAACTCGTTGCTAATGGACAGAATTATTAATTCTCTCTTAAAAAAAAAAATCTTGTGTGCTTTAAGCAGGAAATCTAAAACCGAACGAGTTCAAATCCCACGGCTGCCAGAGATTAAATATCGGCCCCTTGAGCGAAACCCTTTGTCCTTAAACATCTGGTAAATGAATAAATCCAAATGTTTACTGGATGTTAAAATATACACTCAGGCCTCAGTTAGTCAGTAGAAATTCTGACTAATTTGGGGCTTTCGCTACAGGGTGAAATCGGTGGTCCAATTTTCAGAGGTACAAAACATGATTGTTCACATTCAATGACCTTTTTGTAAGTCAGTGAATCTCTCATCCTGGAAATGACTAACGTGACATTTCCATAGTCTGGAGTTTCACCAAGCCACAATTAAAGCCCTGATGTCCAGATGGAGACATTTCGAGACAACAATGTTCCAAAAAGGTGGTGGAGGGGCAAAAGCTTTCATCTGTAACGAAACGGAAAACCCTGATGCCACCCCGAAGGGCAGTACAGGACCCTGTGTTCTCGTCCAAAAACCTCAATCAACAAAAAGATAATGAGGAGAACTGGCATCGCAAGAACAACCCTGACTCGGGAGAACATGAATGCTGTGCTTAGGTTTGGGACGAAAAAGGCTCGGATGGAACAAGAGATGGAATACGCCTTTCGTGATGTTTTGGAGTCATGATGTCTTAGTTTTTCCGACAACTTTAGTAAAGTTTTATCCTGAAACAGTTTCAGGCTGTGAAGCAACGTCCCGATTTCATGATCGAGTCATTCTTAAGGACGAACATTTGTTTCTCCAAATCCTGGGGTGGAATATGTGCTTGACAAACACGGCCTTTTGCTATATCTCAGAATCTCTGAATCTAATCTTGACCTTTTATCCTCTTATGAGGTGCTTTATGGCAGGGCAGACAAATGGACAGTGATAACGTCCGCTTCTCCATTTCAGTCCTACAGACAGCCACAATCACTTCAAACCTAGTTAGAACCCGAAAATGTATCTGACATTGTTAGTTTAGCTACAAATTGCAATGGATTTTCCAAACACGAGCTGTCAACAACCAATCAGCTCACCATCGTGGAACAGAAATGGAGCTTGCTAGGATTGCCGAGGGGATTTCTACGGACAATTGGCTATTAGAAACTTCCACTTGGGCTGTTTGCATGATTGCAGCTTGATTTTCCTTCTGCATTGTGTAAGGTACCATTTCAACGACTTGCAGCAATCCTTGGCATCACGTGTGAAATGTCGTGATGTGAGATCCTGTACAACGTCGGCTAATTTTACAGCATGAATAAGGAAAGACATATCCGATGATCTGGTGTAGTCAACATGATATTAAGTGACATCAGTTTACAAGAAAAAAAAAAAAAAAAAAAAAAACGCAAAACAAAAGTCTTTTAAATCAGCGCTTTAACTCATGATATATAAAACCTCGTTCTCAGACGCTGGTGTTCTTTTACCGCAGGTTTTTCCCAACTCTACAGTCATAATACACAGGTATAGAGTTCAACTACAAACAACAACAAAAAAAACAATGTGCTGCCAAGACTGAATGCAAGGAAAGAATGAAACACAGCAGGGGTGTGCTGTTATAGAACGATTAGGAAAGTATGAAGTCGCCGGTGCAAAAGGGAGTCTTAGACCCTGGCAAGTTCCAACACTAACATTTTGTTTTTAATCTGTCAAAAAAATGACACCTTATTATCCTACTTAGAATTAAATTGAGTGTTGTGGAACATCTGTGATACAAGTTCCTGACGTTACTTACAAAAAAAACATTCGTGAATTTTCTCTCTCTCAAAGTTAACTGAAGTTAATGAAGCACTGACACTGGACATTAATGGAATTAGGTTAAAATCTATCCAAGACATAATAAATAAATAAATAAATAAATGCATAAAGCATAAACTTTGTCAAAAAATGTGGCTGGAAAAAAAAATGAATAAAGATCACTTTTAACGTCTGGTGAAAATGCATCATAATAATAATAATAATAATAATAATAATAATAATAAAAAAACACTAGTAGAAATCACAGCTAGGTTTAATAGTAAAAGTAAGAGCATTAACACATACACAATGTACCGCGGCCTTACAGGATTGTAACTAAACAGCTGTGCGGCCATAGGAAAACCACTTAGGCTGATTGGGAAAAAGACTTCAGTTTACTAAAAGATTGGACTTCGGGTCACATGGTCTGATGAGGTCTGATTGACCCTACTCAAGAGTAATGGGCGTGTCGGACGAGAAGGGAAGCGCATAAAGCGATGCATAGTGCCCAGTGTACAAGCCCTTGGAGACAGTGTTATGATCTGGGGTTGCTTCAGTTGGTCAGGTCTAGACCAACTGGAATAGAATAAAATCTAGAATAAAATGAAGTCAGCTGACGACCTGAATGTACTGAATGACCAGGGTACGCATTTATTTTTCTTTAATGATGACACGGCCATATTCCAGAGCCCAAATAGTGAAAGAATGACCCTGGGAGCATAAGGAACAGCTTTGCTCTTATCATAGCTAAAAGGTGGTCGCATTCATTTTCGAAAGTGTGTGACGTGACTTTCGTTTGGCCGGGCCGTGTATGTCTGTGTACTGTATGTCACTGTATTACCATCATACAGACCTTTCTACAGAAAGAATGAGCATTGCTAATAGAAAACTGGTATCTGAATTATGGCCAAGACTACCATCCGAGCAGCTGGTATAGAAATCAATCAACACTTTTTGACCAGTCGGCTTCGAGGATACAACAGCTGTGTTTTAAAAACTGAATCAATATAATAAGATGTATGTAATATAAAAAAAGAAATTATGAAAACAAAAGGGTAAAATGCCAGAACAACACCACAAACACACAGAATGGTGGTTAACTTCACAGTGCACATTAACTGCACGGGACTAAAATCCATCAAGATGAATCCGACAGCTTAACTGTGAAAAAAAGCTACAGAAACCGAGCGTGCATGAGATTGCGTCCGAAACCTCGAGCTCGATGCTAATATTTCAAAGTTGGCAGGATTGCATCCACATCTGGAACTGGATGTTATAACACAAACACACACACACACACACTTGTGCAATATTCTATTTTCCCTCACATTTTTTTTTTTTTACATTCTTTCACTGCGCATTTCTTTTCGCTCAGGTTTGACTTCTGCTGAAGTGATTCCGTTGACATGTCATTTAAAGACTTTTGCAATATCTTTATGCTGAAATAACCTGCATGTGTGTGTGAGAGAAGCTGTGTTGAGAAAATGTGTTGCTTGCTTCAGACCATGCGTTCGTTCATCTTTAGTAAACACATTATCCTGGTCAGGCTTTTGGTCGATCTCCCAGAATCATTGGGCGTGAGGCAGGAATATATATACCCGAGACAGGATGCAAGTCTGTCATAGGGAAGCGCACACACACACACACACACACACACACACACACACAATCTTACACACATTTATTCTCCCATGGTCTGTCAGATGGATGGGAAATTTATGAGCCAGCCATGTTTTTTTGCGAGGTAGGAGGAAACTGCAGGGTCCAGGAAGAAACCCTCAGATATAAAGACAACAGAGCAGACAAGAGCCAGTGCTCAGGATTGATGAACCCTGGATGCTGGAGCTGTGAGGCAACAACACTACATCCTGTAGTACACACGCAACCAGTTGTTTTTAATGTAAAAAAAATTGATACCGCGTGCCGTATAAAAAAAAGGTTCCCGCTCATAGGTTGACATGATTTACACCGGCGATCCCGTTAAACTCCGTTCAAGCACCTGGATATTGTGTGGAGTTTTTGTACATACACAAGACGGTTAACCTCTTTCTTTAAAAAAAAAAAAGAAGAAAAAAAAAAGAAATAAATTATAAAAATGCCGCCGGGCGCTGTTTTCAAAAGTATTGGCACCCGGGCCTGAGGTTCGTGCACTGAGTTCGATCCGACGTGCTTTTCTCTCCTTTTTCTTTCTTTCTCTTTTCTCTTCACTCCAGATGACAGATCTCCACACAACCACTGCTAGACTGCCTCCAGACCGTGAATTTTGGATACGACGTATTAGATAGCGGTTACAGATATGTAACAAAATATGCTGTACGTTAAGTATGGGGTTAAGGGGTTAACAGCAATGGACATCCACGTGTTACTTTGGCAGGTCTCTATGGAAAACATTTCATTCGACTCTGCCCACACACACACACACACACACACATATACACAAACACATACACAGAGCAAAACCGGCCATCCGTGCACTTTCCTAGTCCATACAAGGTACTGTTAAGAGCAATTATTAAAACAAAAAATAAATCCACACCTGTCAGTAAAATTAAATGCAGCACTACGGCGTTTGCTGTTACGCATACTGTACAACAGACTTGTCACGCCGGGCAGACAGCAATGGCGGAAAAGAAAAATGCAGTGGGAGAATAAGGGCCAGTAATAGAGGCGTTTTTTGTTTTTCCCCCTTTCTCAAGCATACAAGTCAGATGCACTGTCCCCGTTTTTTTCTTTCATTCCGGCACTGTTTCGCAGGGTCGCCGCAACACATTCCATCACATTCACCCCGTCATATCCTCACAAAGGCTGCTATTGTCTCAGTGGACGTCGCCGCTGAACTGCTTGTACCCTCCAGTGCAAGAGAAAGAGACAGATGCTCTTGATGTGCTCTCGGCAGATAAGCGGACTTCCTCGGCTCGGCCTGTGTCGCTGTGTGACGCCTGGGAGCGGCATGTCCCCCCGCGCACGCAGACGCGCACACGCCATCCCACGCTGCGACCGAACAGGCCTCATATTCACACACACAGACACACACACACACACAAAATTGAGGACCCTAAGCCTGAATGCCTTTTCATTATCTAACACAGGGCTTTCATTTTTCATGAAAGCGGCGCAATTACAGCCTGATGGCGTTCTAACATGCAAAGATCACGCTGAACCGAGACTTTCACACGTGTGAAAATGATTAAAAACCGTTGGCAGCGTTTTCCACTGTAGAGTCACGCTGAACCCGAACAGGCCCGACCGTCTCCTTAGGCGGCGGCAATGATGGATGCGTGTGTGTGTACCGTATATGTGTGTGAGAGGATAAATAGTGAAGCACAGATGTGCAGATGGCGAAAGGCTAAAGTCAGCAAATCCTTTCCTATTGAGAAACCTATGAGTGAGGTTATTGTTTCCCGAGTAGATCGCGAATGTTAAAACGGCCAGAGATTAAACGTCCCATTCAGACTTTAATATTTCGTCCCGTCACCGCCATCGGCGTTAACTGACGCGAAGTGACAAAGCTGCAGGTTAAGCGTACAAGTGCAAGGTAAGAGGGTTTGTTAGAAGAATGATGATCAGCCCTACAGCGCAGGTCCAGAGAAATCTATAGCGAGACATATTAAAGCTGTTCTAGTGACTCATGGTGGCTGACATACACCTAACATACCTAACACACTATATACTGTTTCCTTTTCCGCATTTTCATATTGTAACCTCCTTAAACTGACTGGAACCTTTATTGAGATTATATGTCATAACGCTGCACGAAATCACCCACAAAGGAAAAATCAATGTAGTTCCTCTTCCTGGAAGACCCCAGAGGTTGTTCGAGAACATGCAATTATAAACAGAACAAAGTTCTGGGAAAAGTATCAGTCAGGATGTGCTCATTAAAAAACCTCATGCTTTAAAAACAAGGCATTATTTATAATAATAATAATAATAATAATAATAAAATATTATAAAAAAAAAAAAAAAAAGAGAACGTGAAAAACCTGAAACAGGCACGACTCCAGCGTAAGTCAGTGACCGGGTGAAGAGACAATTAATCAGAAGGAAACATAATTATGGGTTATTTTGTGAGTCATGACATTCTGTATAATCCCAATTAAGTTTATTTCATTTCCAGGTTGTAATGTGGAAAAGTTCAAGTGTTAACCGGAACACATTCAAGAAATTTCTATAAAAACGGTTACTGTACAGCAGTGGGGTGTTTCTGTAAATGCTGCATTCTACGTAGTAAGCGGCTTTACTGGAAGATATAATCGGATGGTCATCAATGTTATCTGCAGTTACACGCGTAGCTGCTTTAGCATTAACCGTATGATGCGTGCCACATTATATTATGTTTGCTTTCTTTTCTCCCATGCAACCTTCAGGCCCTAATATTTAAAAGGATTTTTTATATATGCTATTGCTAGCACTGAGAAACAGAGATCCCCGATTACGAGTTTCTTGGCTGAGTCAGAGTTTCTATTTTGTCAAAAGCATTTCCTACAGAGGCGGCACGGTGGCTTAGTGGTTAGCACTGTCGCCTTGCACCTCCGGGATACAGGTTTGATTCCTTCCTGTGTGTGCGTGGAGTTTGCATGTTCTCCCTGGGCTTGTTCGGCCCACAGGGGAGGGGATCGACATATATGAGGTCACAAAAATCGAATTGGCTTGTTTAAAGCCTTGGCTAATACAAAAGTGGAGAAAGTATACTTTTATGCACACTTTCAACCTAATGTCTAATTTTGCATAATAAGTCCAAGATGGCAACAACCAGAGCTCTCACAGTTGCGCTTTTCAGGAAACCTATGGATGACATCGTGGAGGGTTTGTCCGGTCCTTTTTATATGGTTCTATGGTGTGGTCCATACACCATAAGGGGAATTAGTGAAAGAGTCCCACGATTGACTGGGGTTGTTACGATACATGTGAGCGTGCACGTATGCCACCCCTGGCCAATCCGCTCCCTAGACTCCTAGCAACAAATGGCTGTGGCATCAGCTGGGATTCGAACCCACAATCTTCTGATGGCATGACAAACGCTTTTTTTTTTTCTTTTTTTTTTCTTTTTGTTGTTTTTGATCGGCTGGTCAGCAGTCACAGCTCATCAAGCCGAAAACCGTCTAATTCTGTTCACTGGCTGATTGATTGCCGTACCTTTACTAAGAAATGTATGTTAATAATTAATTTCCAAATAATGACATCAATAATGCATTCAGAATGTTGCTCTCTATATCAGGATCACATCATACATCTGTCTTTCAGAACTGATTGTAAAAATGCGCGTGGCAAACGTTTGCACGGCGTTGTCACTTTGTGCTAGTAAAAGAGGTGGAGTCAGCATTTAGATATTATGACTGCTTTTTACTTAACTCGAAGCTAAGTCAGTGTTTAGCCGTTAACTGAAAAAACAAAAAACAAAAGATCCAACCTTTACTTTAACTTTTTACTCTGTCCGAGCACCAAACACGCATAAGCTAGCCAGCTAAGTTTATGCGTTATTGATCTTTGTGGTCGCTTTATCTGCTTTCTCAAAGTGGCATACTATAGAATCAGTGTTATAGATTCATTTAATTGTCTGTCTGTGTGCTGATTACAGCAAATAATACTAAAATCGTATAGTATTTAAAAGTAGAGAAGCTGGCTTTGTCGACAATGTCCATGTTGATAGCTAGCATCCATGTTTATACGAAGCCGTGTTGCTGAACGCAAAACCCGCAAAATGAAGTCGAGAGTGTGTTTTTGTTTGGTTTTCCAAGCTCGAGTTCGGGTTTTAGTTGAACGCAGCACAAAAGAGTTCTGGAAAATGTTGGGACCTGGAAACCTGCAAGCATGTCATGGAAATGCATTTACACAACAACTGGATACTAGTTGCTTAAATCACATGCTCTTCCAATCAGCCCCCTCAGGCTCCATGCTGATCTGCATTGCTTCCTGCGTTGTGTGTCACTGATCCTGAATCATCATAGCGAGGCCTCCCTTCCCCAACCAAAACACCACAACGAGCATGACGTCGCCAAGACCGGTGGACTTTACTCCCTGCATTGATCGACCAGAGGGCTGGAACTTGATTCCAAATGTATGCTGAAACCGTGGCAGGACACGCTGTGAGACACGAGGACAGTCGATCAGCAGCCGATCCCCCCCGATCCATTTCTATCACGCTGGGTTATAAGCACAGAGCTCACAATTCAGCTTAAAACTCTGAACAGCACAAGCTTTGTAAATTCATGATGAATAAATCAGCAGCCCCAGTGCTCAGAGTACTCTGTTGATAAAGAGATGGAGAACCAAGGAAATGAAAAAAAAAAAAAAAAAAGAGAATAAGATCAAAGTAAGCTGCTTTCATTTTTGATGTGCACGCAAGACCTCGGAGTTAATTGGCCCTTATGGGACTTTAAAAGAAAAAAAAAAACACCTATTCAGGATTTCTGGACTCTCACTTACCTGTGTGTGTGTGTGTGTGTGTGTGTGTGTGTGTGTGTGTGTGTGTGTTATATGGCCCAAAGCCACCATAAGAATGATCTATCCAAAAGTTTTTGCACTGATATGTCAATCTAAATTAGCATATTATTACACAACCCCAACGCATGCCTTCTTCTCCGGCACGATCAAGCACATAATCAGTTAAGCCCCAATTTTTTCTTTTTCTTTTTTACTCCAGCAAGATTGCTAAGAGGCTTTGTTTGAACTCGCACAAACCCCGTGACAATGTCCAGCTGGTAAACATGCTGCCTGACTCTCCCAACTAATTTTAGCCTGTAAAAGTGAAACACATGGGAAGTGAAGTGAATCTCATCTGATTTGCATACACTGAAAAAACTATTACATGACTTGTGTTACGATTATATAAACAGACGTGCTTCCTCGAAGCTTCAAAATCTTCCGGTAGGTTTGCATTCCAAGAGTATAATTATTACTAAGCTACTTACTATAAATACTAAAATCACAAAACTGCCTGTAAACACTTTTCATAATAATGTAACACAATATAAAGCGATATTATTTTCCACCAATGGGTAGAAAAATGTTGCATAAGACTGCTGGATTGGTGTGTGCGCATGCATGTGTAAGATGTATTACTTGTATTGATTTATTACTTGTTTTTCCTGATTAGCAGCACTACTGCTAATTAGCAATTGGAAAAAAGGGATGGGGTTCGGATGAACACTATCAAGAGGTGTGTCTAGGTGCTGCTATAGTCAGATCTTTTGTATAGCTGAAGAAAAAAAACAACAACCTGCAAACGGTCAAAGTTTCCTCATTTTCATCTACACTACCAGTCAAACGTTTGGGCACAAGTTTGGATTTGTTTTCTACATACTAGAACAATGCTGGATTTTCTTTAAACTATGAAATAACACATATCTCGTTAAATAATTAAAGAACAACAACAGTTGAACTGTTATTTTAAGACAGGAAAATAACATTCTGGAAGTTCTTGTAAGAACAGTATTGTCCCATCAAGCACCATGATGAAACTAGTTCTCATGAAGACCAACCCAGAAAAACAAGACCAAAACGTACTTCTGCTGCGGAAGAGAAGTTCATTTAGAGTTACCAGCCTCAAAAAAAAAAAAAAAAATTAACAAACAGCATCTCAGATTAGAGCCGTTATAAATGCTTTACATAGCATAAGTAGCAGACACATCTCAGTATCAACTGTTTAAATGGGATTATTGCATATTTTGGACGCCTTCAGCATTGTCTTATAATGTGAAAAGAAATAAAAATCAGAAAAGACCATGGAGTTAAAAGTCCAACCTTTAACTGGTAGTAGATCTGAAAACTTCAGACTTCCCTGACTAGAAGTATGTCTCACCTTTACATCTGTCCCATCCATAGCATGTGGTTTAAATGAAAGTGAAATAGAAAATCAGAGTGAAAGACTCCATATGAACTGCGGCGCATGTACGTCACGACAATTTCAGTTCTGGTTCTATTTTATTCTCATTTCCCTGAGACATGAAGCTATCTGGCAATTGATCAGTGTTATTTTAGTGTGGGAGTGAATTCCGAAATCTTTGCAGGCATGACAGCTCAGCCCAGGTTAAAAGGGAAATATGAAATTTCGACAGTATTTTGATCAAATATATTCTTGTGGAATGGCGACACCCCCAGGATCTGGGTTCGATTCCCGCCTCGGGTCTGTGTGCGTGGAGTTTTCATGTTCTCCCCGTTTATTGGTGGGATTCCTCTGGGTACCCCGGTTTCCGACATGCAGTTAAGGCTAACTGGCGTTCACAAATTGCCCGTAATGCGTGTGTGTGTAAGTGTGTCTATATGTACGTTCTGAGATGAAGTCTCCTGGTACAGGCTCCAGGCCCCCTGCGACCCTGTATACAGGATCGAGCAGTATAGGTGATAAGTGAGTGAGAGTGAGAGATATTTATGGAACAGGAAAAAAACGCTATTTTAACCAAAAAATTGTTGTTTTTGCCAAAAACGAAACTTTTTTTTTTTTTTTTTTTACATATTTTTTACATAAACTACAATTTTATTGTGTAATATAGAGTAATATGGGTGCTTGTGACTGTATGTAGTGGAAAATATTAATACATTTTAACAATCATTAGTAGTGCCTAGTCAACCAGCCTATTACAGACATTAGAGGTGTGAAACATACTCAAACTACTGATTTGATTTCATTCACTAGCACTAATGTTTCTTTCTTTAAAAGTACTAAAAGTATCTAATAAACACTGAGATGCTGTGTAATTTAAGATCCTGATTGTTTAAATGTCATATCTTTTAAAAAGCAATAATCTTTTTTTCATTTGATTTACACTCCAGTCCAGTAGGTGGCTGTATTGCACCAAAGCACCCATAAAATCACACGAAGAAACAGTGATAGTATTTTGACAACAAGAGTATTTTGAAAGTATTTTATGAAAGATACAAGTGATTCATATTTTCTACTAAAGCTGTCGTATATTTTCAAGGAATTTGTCGGTTTTATACCGTTTAACGCTTCAAAGTTTTCTTGAATCGATGAATCGATTTTGAATCGAAGACTGACCCACTGACTCAGGGAATTGACTTGACTGACAAAAGATCGATTTAAACACACAGCTGTCATACACAGCTTTTCTTAATTGTAAACAATTCGAACCTGTAGATCCTCCCAAAGATCTGCTTTGAAATTCGACCCGTCCGTATGGATTACAAGTGTTGGTGACTCACGCAAACCGATGCTGAATGACTGCTATTCTTACTGGTGTGGGAATTGAATAACAAAACGTATAAGCTGTCAAAAGCTTGTAAACGCTGGTTGTCTGTGCAATTGTCATGGCGCTGCTAAGTTCGGACTCTGGCCGAGGGGAACAGTGCATGAGCAGGAGATTGATGATGAGAAGCTGGGATGGTGGGAAATGAAGAGACTTTGGAACTGGATTAACAAGATTTAACCTCAGCCTTGGAAACGGAACAGCGGATCATTCAAAAAATAAAAACTAATTGAGAATGTGAAAAAAAGAAAACAATTTTAATTGTTCTGGCTTGTAGATATGGAATTGCTGACTGGAAAGCTTAATGTCCATTCACAATAATGCAACCAATGTGGACTGAATGTTACTATGTAGAGACATGGGGAAATTTGATTGATTTGAAGTAATCATAATTCTTTTGGAAATTTATTTATCTTCACACTGACTTCAAATCTTTAAAAAAAAAAACATTTTTGTACGTTGTATTTGAGGTGGTAACATGTCGCTGTTCCCCTATAATCCTGCAGGTGGGCCACTCTAAACTATTCAGCACAGCATCTTTCGTGGTAGTTTGCTCAGATCTGAAACGTCTGAAAGGACTAAAATAAAATGTTAATATTTTTTAAATGGAATTTTCATCAAATCGTGATATCGCAATCCAAACCAAATCGTATGTATCGTGATAATATCGTATCAGCCGGTCCTTGGTGATTCTCATCCCTATTATTTTTTATGTGTAATTTTATCTTTGTGTTAAAGAAATAAAAGAAGGGGCCTCTGAGTGGCGCAGTGGTAAAGCGCTCGCCCTATCA
>JAOVVB010000018.1:5816233-5829642 GCA_028570985.1 Heterobranchus longifilis | reverse complement strand
ACAGACAGATAGATAGACAGATAGACAGATAGACAGATCAGATAGATAGCCCCCCCTCCTGAAAAACCCCAGTCTGCTCTGATTGGTCAGCATTTCCGGGTCTTCCGCATCTGCGCTCTTGTCGTCGGGGAATGACTGTCACTGCACTGTCGCGGCACTTTCTACCGATAGTTGTGACATCACAAACTTACGGAAGTCCTGGCGGCTCGTTTAAAGGCACAGTTTCTGAATACAGGCTGTGTGCATTTTGCGTTTTGATATTTTCCCAGTATTTATACAGCATTTATAGATAGTATTCTGCAGAAAATGGTCCCTGTCAGTGTTTTACTATTATGATGTTTTTTTGGATTAATGTTAGTGCTGCATGAATGTGTATGTTGCATTTTACTGCTGTAGATGTTTAACTCCTCCATATACTGATGGGTAGTTTAATCTGCAGCAGTGCATCATATTCTATACGTTTGTCCTGTAAGAACCACGTATCTCTAAGTCAACTTGTCATGTTGTCGGAGAAACGGCCCTGTTTTCAGCATTGCGATGATGCATTTAACAGCTGATCCAAGAGGCTTTTTAAATACTTTATTTAGCTTAAGAAGTAGGAATATTTTCTCAACACATGAAGGAACACTTTATCATTCAGTTTAGCAGAAAAAAAGTAACTAAAGCTGGCTTTAAAGTCAGAATTCAGAGATGTATTTATGTATATTTTTAGAATTCTCATTTGTGGCCCTAATCCTCATCTGTAGAATTAAGTACAGTATTTGAGTAAATGTACTTTCTGCTACTGAATTGTATAGTGCATGATTGTGTTTATCTATGAAGGGACGATAATGCTGGAAAAACACAGTCGTGAAAATCCGAAGACTAAAACTGTATTTAGTGGACAACAAGGACAATATTCTGTTTCCAAACTACTTCAGAAAAAGACAATCCGACTTTTATTTTTAGTATTTTTTACGACTGTGAGCTTTCTATTGTTGAAGACCGGAGCACTCAGAGTCCGTTAAGCAGAGACAGGAGTCGCTGGCACTGGCAGTAATCCCACCTGCCATCATTTATACAGCTCCACAGAGGCCGGGCTCGGAAAAGGGAAATAAAGGTGAATAATAGTATCCTGCAGGGCTCGGGCTGAAAAAGTCATATTTCAGTTTTTACAGGTGATTTGTGCATCAAATGTGTTTCTTTTTTTTTTTTTAGAATATTCAATTTTCAGACGTGCACTTCTACAGTAAACGATTCTGCATTGATATGAAGCCAGAAACAATCTCAGCTTTATTCTTATGTGCTTTAAAAACGACACGTTGTGCTGCGGGTGAATGTTTATGTCCCGGCTCGCTCCTCTTCAGAGCAGATACATAAAATCAAGTGGATGCATTAAAAACGCACACACGCATAATATAAAAACAAGGAAATTAAAACAATAACTTCATGAAACGATGTAATCAGACTGCAGGATTATTGCACGGCTGTCTCTGTAGTATAAAATCTGATGTTTTTATTACCTTCTGCATCCTCCATACGTCTGCAGGATTCACTGTCCCTTAAAAAAGAAATCATCCGTCCGAAACTCTCAGCTCTCGTTCTTTTTGTGTTTAAATATTATTCTGTAATTCTTTTCATTTTAATGTAGATTCTAAAATTAGAAATATAAGTAGAGAAACTGCACCATTTAGGGAAGGAAACAATACAATGTTTGCAGGATAAAATAAGAAACCTCTCACTAAATCCATATTGTTTAAATCCTCTTGGTGATGTTTTCTTCCATCTTAAACAGTGTTTTATCTCTTCAGGGACTTTTAAATCAGGCAGACACTAAAGGTAAATGAAAAGATGTTTTTGCACAAAAAGGTGCTCCATGGTGTCTTTAAAATCTTCATAAATGTTTAGTCCTCAGTGCCCCATGTGTTGTGTGGCATGCTCTCTATTGTAAAACATAATTTCCATAATTTATTCAAAACAAATCCACCAATTATATTGGTGTGTATTTTAGACAGACATATGTCTCTATGCATTACATTAATGCACATCTTGAACTATTGTCTGCACTGTGAACTTCTGCACATCCCCTGATGAATACTTTTGCACATCCTGCAATTGTAAAACAGTTATATTGTACATACATGGTAGTTGGTGTTATGGTATTTTTTTTCGATGCTATATATTGCAGTACTTTTCTTATATTTTTTATTTCTCCCTTAATATGTTTATTACAGATTCAGAATCAGATTTATTGCCAAGTAGTTTTCACATACAAGGAATTTGTCTTGAAAGACTGGTGGTATAAATAACTCTAGTATTACAATAAGGAATATGTAAACAGTATGTCCTGTGTGAAGAGCTGGAAATGTGTACAAGGAATATATAGGCGTAGATTTCAGGGGGGTGGGGGGAAGGGGGGTCTGTAGCAGCAGACTTTTATTTTGACGCAGAAATTGTATGCAGAGAAGGCACAAATTGGTGCATTAAAGCTCACCAGAATGCAAGACAATTAAGTGATTGACGCTCAACATTGCACTCACAAAAGAAAAAATAGACACCTTATCTCGTAATTATGAGTTTCTATCAAGATCTCAGAATTAGAAGTCTAGGATCTTGTAATTATGACAAAATATATAATGATTATGAGATATCTTCTTGTAATTAAGAGAAAGCCACTCATATGAGATTGAAACGAAATCTACGCCAATGCAAATCCACGTATGTGAAAACTTGGCAATAAACCTGATTATAGTTATTATTATGATTGCAAACAGCAGATGCTCTCCTGAACTATGGAGTTGTATCATATTGGAGATGAAAAACTAAAATGAATCGCAGTGTGTGTACGTGCGTGTGTGTGCGCGTGCGTAAACGCAGATCTGAGGCCTGTTTTCAATGCTTCCAACTGAAAAGCTCATCAGCTGCACCTGAAATAACTCGAGGCGTGCACGCCGCGTCCTGCTACATCCTCTTCCCTGGATTGTTTTGACTGCGTGATGGAGGGCAAACGTTAAATCTCTATTTCTAATTTTAACCCGGAAAAGTGTCACTCGAAAACAGCATGATAGGAGGCAGTCAGCGTCATCGGCGCTTCCGCGCGCATGAATCAAGACTTTAAAATGAATGCGTAAAAGGCTTCAGAAGCCATTGTTTCAACAACATGCGAGAGAAACATGCGAGAGGAGAGTTTGGGGGAGTAGGGGGGAGAAACTGTATCAATGCGCGACGGCAGGAGAGGGAGTTTTAATTGACAGTTAAAATATATATATAAATAGATTAACTTAAATGTTATTATTGCAGATATTAAACATGTATTTCAGGTCAATTAGGACACATTAATTAATGTCAACGCTGCAGGGAGAATTAGCCTATAATTTGCATTTCTACCATTTTAAATGATCAAATGTTATTGGCCAGGACCCAGCGTGTGAATGCTGAGGGGCCTCGCGCGGATGAAGTATCGCCTCTGAAGTTAATTGTGTTTTGGTTTTAGAGGGGAATCGGTTTCCTCTGTTTATTATGAGCATGGGGACGGATTTGCGTCACCGTGCAACTTGCAGGTCGAGATAAAGTTGCACAAATATTGAAAAAGGGAAGTTCTAACAGTCATTATAAAAGTCGCCCCCCTCTGCTCCGGAAGAAATAAGGATTTCTGCTGTATCCTAAAATACTAAAACAGGTTCTATTTTGGGGGCAAATCTAGCAGGAATATCCGCTCATTTAACACGAATCACAGCCCATCAAAAACAGGATGAGTGCAGCTAATATACAGGCTCTCCTGGGCTCGGGGTCATATGATTACACGGTGACTTATACACTTAATTATTCCACATGATGTAGCCTGTTATTCCTATTTTACATACCCGTATGGCATGTTTATTTTTTTATTTTTTTATATACACTCCTTATTTGTTACGATCCCTTTTTCAGACAAAAACAAAGGACAAAAAAGAAGGAATTAATTAAGAAAAAGAAAAAAAGATAACTTAAATTAGTAAAAGGGGAAAAAATAAAGAAAAAAGATCATCATTAAATAAGTACAAAGAAAGAAAAGGAAAGAAAAGATAGTGAGTAAATCAGTAAAAATAAAGAAAAAAAATAAAGAAAGGGCATAATTGTTAAGTAAAACGAAAGAAAAGGGGAAAAAAGAAAGAAATTGCATGTTTTTCGATTTCCGACAAATAAAAATGTGAAAGTAGCAGAGGATCTTTTATTTCGGATACATTTTTTTTCCTCAATGTATTACGACTTTATTCTCAAAATTTCAGAGATACGTGGGACACATTTTGAATGTGCTCTTTAATGAGCTGTTAAAGTCCAGTGATTTGTTAATTAATCAAAATATAATTTACATCAATAGGTGCCACATGCACATTTAACTTTGACTTCCCCAAACAAATGGCACAAAGAAAAGGGCAGAGTAAATCATTTTAATATTTTGAGTTGTCACCTGGTGCCTGAATATTGTGTTTTCCTTTACATAAGACACCATAAATTGAAAAAAAAGAAAGAAAAAAAAAAGACCAGAATGCAGGAAATTAAATGTTTGATACTGAAAGCCCCCCCTGCTTAATGTCCCCACAATATTGAAAGAAAATCTGCACGCCCTTGGATATGTTGTGTTGAAAACTGACTTTCTGGAAAATATTAGTGGTGTGCACATCATGCATATACTCTCATCTGGAGGGAGATGTAATTTATTTCCATAAAAGAAAAAAAATGGAAATTAACATGAGAGTTAATGGCTGTAATGTGTTTGTGTGTGTGTGGCGATGGGTGTGTTCTCTTTAAGTGATCAATCCATCATCTCAGGATCAAAATTGTTCTGAAGTGTGTGTGTGCGTGTGCGTGTGCGTGATGTGAGCGAATGCAAAACATCCATTGGCTCAGAAAGCAGCCAATCAGTGCGCGCGGAGGAACTTGAGAGTGGAACTGCAGGCTTTGGATTTCAGAGTTGGGAGTTTGGCACTGACACAAAGAGGACGGTCATCTATCCTATCCCTAAAACGCCATCCCTGCTTTTTTTTTTTTTTTTTTTTTTTACATTTTGGAAAGAAACGCATCAAGTCGGGACAAGAGATGAGCGATGTTACTGTCATCCGTACTGATGTTGACTTAATGCCTTCATATTTCACACACTCACTGCACACTGCACTTCCTGTATGTGGATGAGATTAAACTGGACCATTTCTGAAACAATTCTTGTATTTTAGATGTATCTGTGTTCTCTTCACTGACTAAGTTAACTATTAATGTTTTTTTTTTGTTTGTTTATTTATAAATATTATATATATTTTTTTCTTTTCAGCATTATTGTACAATATGTACTCTAGTTATAATATTTTGCCTGCATTCATTTTAATTTTTAAATCTGCATTAATATAATAATGTTATTAATAAAAGCATGCCTTTTTTTTTTTTTTTTTTGTCCACTGAAGCTGAATAACTGAATAAAACTCAGGGACTTTCTGCGGTCAGCCGTGCTTCCCCAACTTTTCGTGTAAAACTACATTTCCCATGATGCAAAGGAGGCACGTGCAGTCCAAAATATTGCGTCACATCCGGCTAATGGCGGCGGGAACTCAAGTCTGACAGGAATATTAGCTCTTAGCTAACTAATCATTAAAAAGCTGAATTTTGCGATAGAAACCGGGTATAAAAACCGAGTTACCTCATAATTTGAAGAAATAAACCCTTCTGGTGCAGGTACTGCCTTAAAATCTGAAAACTGATATTTATACATTATTATTATCAGCCAGCACACAGCTCGATTTCGTTTGTTTTTCTTCACTAAAATCTGGATTTGTTTAGTAACATTTCACTTATTCAGAAATATTGGCAAAATATTTACACCTGAGTTTACTTTGATACGTAATAATTTTGTTAGTGGTGTTACATTACCTCACACACACACAGTTTAGTCATAATATCAGGAGTTATAAATGTGTTCTTGTTTAAGATGATTTTACACAGTAGTTGAAACTACTTTTGATTGTTTTAATCCATGTTTTATTTAAATAAAAACCTTTCACAGTAAAAAATAATTAAAATGTCAAACGGTTAGTTTAAAAGTAATGTGTAAATAATATTTTATAAAGCTTAAATTATTTGCCACAAAGTAAAGTCCAACATCTTATTTTAATTAAGTTTAAGTAAATTAAATAAATGTAATGAATACTGGGAGACAGTGTCTGTTCATCAGTAACTGTGTGTGTGTGTGTGTGTGTGAGCATATGCAGGGTGAGCAATGAGTCGGCCTCTATTCGGCGGTGCCATGTCTGCTGTCTTCCCCCTCAACACCAAAGACATCAGGTATCTCACTTACACACACACACACACACACACACTATAGAGTGTATGCAGGTGCTGTCCCAGCTTGTCCTTGATCCTGGCACTCTGCTGCCATTTAGTTTAGTATTGTGTATATAAACCCATAGCTGCAGCAGTAATAAATATTACTTCAAGTCTCATTTTTATTCATACTTTAAGCTCAGCTGTATTTTACATTTATTTTTTAGAATATACCTGTACATGGTGATGAGATGGTAATAATAATAATAATCAGGCTATCATAAGCCCGAGTGGCGCAGTGGTAAAGCGCTCGCCCTATCATCCGGAGATCGCTGGTTCGGTTCCCGGGTGATGCTGTAACCTCTCGCAGCCAGAGGTCCCTCAGAGGGGAGGGATGAGAGGTATTTCGTCTTCCGAGTGTGTTACTCCTCCCCTAACGGTGCGTGAGCGTGCAGTTCGAAAAGATGCGGTCGACTAGCGTCACGTGGCTCGGAGGAAACACGTGAAAGTCTTCGGCCGTCCCGACTGAGTGGTGGTAGTAGCCTTAATGTGAGAGCCCCCTAGTGACGGGGAGGAATTGGACACGACTAAATTAGGGAGAAAATCTGGAAAAAATATTAAGAAATAAAAGAATTCATGATTTAGACATAAATCATGAAAGTTTCGCAATGATACGATTGTTGAGTCTTTTACACATGACTAATAGAAACTGACAGCTGAGTTGCGTTTTTCTGTTGTAGCAGTGCACTAATGTGAAGTCACCGCGGCTGAGGTGCATGTCTGTATCTAGACACAACAAGGTTTCACATACAGAGCTCCCATTTGCTATATTTAGTAGTAAAAAAAAAAACCATCTGGCTGACAAAGCCTACAAGCGTGTTTTCTGTCTGGTCACACTTTATTGTGTGTGTTCACTCAAACGTGAACAGCTATGAAAATGTTTATATTGGCTACATCCCCAGTGTGTATCATGGCAATAAATTTGGCGGAAATGGTATTCACTTTCTAGTTACTTGTTTTGTTGGACATTCTTATTGATTCTTCTGAAATTATCCGAACGGTATATCATCGTCGGTTTAATGGCCTTTCGGATGTATGACTCACATTTCATAACCGAGTTACTTGTTTACAGATTAAATCATTTACTCAGTTAGTACTTGGGTGTAGCAGCCTGTTTCTATTAAATTGCTGTACAGTAATCAGTGTACGTTCACAAAGCCGGGAAGGGAAAAAAAAAAGAAAAAAGGAAAAAAAAAAATGAGACCTTGGCTGAAAAGCTGGTGGATTTTCAATGTCACAAAAACTGTTGCTTCTCTCCACCTACACCACTATTTCAGGGAAAACACTGAGCGAGGGTGGGAAAAAAACATTCTTCGCTCCCACCCCAATTAGCAATATGCCGCTGCTATGCCATATGCTACGCTTGCGCCTGGACGACAACAAAGCATGAAGGTCATTACCGCTCACCTGTTTCCAGAGGAAGCTGTCCTCCAGGTTGAGGCGCCAGGCTGTGATCAGGTGGATGCAGGAGAGCGCCACTCCGCACAGCACCGCCGCTGTCATGCGCACAGGCAGCAGTGTGTAGGTGATATAGACGAAGAACACCGAAGTCCAGACGCCCTCCGAGGCGCTCCGTGGTTCCACCATGAAGACGCCGAACGACTGCACCACCACCAGGACCAGCACTACCAGGTAGCTCACTATCCACATGCAGTCCTGGTGGAAGCCGGTGCGGTTACACACCACCATCATGGACAGGAAGAGCGCCATCGCTACGGCGAGTACAGACACGTAGGGGACATTTACATCCTGAGTCCTGAGCACACAGTGAAATGTCAGCATGAGTCCACACACGAGCACAAGCACGCCCATGAGCATGGTCAGCGAGCTCTGGTTCAACCGGAAGAAATAGCGCTGGTAGAGGCGCTCCAGTTTCGCCGACTCGAACTGCTTGGACTGGAAAACGTGCACGAGCTGCGACAGGCACCCTAAAACGGTCGTGCCCACTTCGCCGTCCTCTTCCTTCTCGTCCTCGTCTTCTTCCTTCATCCTTTTGGAGTCGCCATCCTCAATGGTGAGGTCTCCTTTCTTCCCGTAGTGGTCCTCTTGCCAGACGCAGCGTGTGCTGAAGGTGCTCGTTCCGGCGCTGGCTCCCGCGTGGGGAGGAGCCTCGGCGGCTTCGGGGTCAGCCAGGCAGCTCATGTAGCGTCGGCGCCAGTCCCTCTTACGCCACCGCTTGCGCCCATTGCGCTCGCCCCACGCCGTCTTGTGCTCGTCCGCACGGGTGACTAAAAAGCCGCTGACCCAAGACATCCTGAATGAAACAAAAGTTAAATAGTGTGCGTCAAAACACAGCAATGCCCTTGAATCTGTAATGCTTTAAAGCGAATTCGATTCCATCAGAAACATGGCAAGGTTGTTTTTTTTTTTATTATTATTATTATTATTTTTAGGTTCATGTGTGTTAAATAAAAATGTTTTTTTTAAAGAGGTCATCTTACCTGCTTGGTTTCTTGGTGGTTTTGCAGCCCTGCTCTCCTCAGCCAGGTCCAGCATTTAACCCTGTGTACAGAGCTGATGGTGGCAGCTTGGTCTGAACACACACAGGGTGTGACTGAGAGATCCAGGACACCCAGTTGAGCAAACAGTCAAGTAACACAAATAACTCGAGTGAGCCGAACACCGATGGCTCCGCATCTCTGAGCTGCCCGAGTCTGTTTGCTCGATAGAAAGATAACAGAGACAGGACAGAGCACAATATCAGATCGGAGCAAAGAGTGCTTTACAAGTTGTGTGTTATGAGTAAACATAGCGAGTCACTGTCAAATACAAGGCTAGGGAGAAGAAGAAGAAGAAAAAAAAAAAAAAAGATTCTCATGAAGTTCCCGTTCCCACCAGCAAATGACACTATCAGCTAAACACCATAGATCACTCACAGCTGTTTTGACTTTTAAAGATTCCCCCTAAAACGTTCAGGATATCAAATATCGCAAACATGAACACTAAATTGTTTGTTGTTGTTGCATATATACTGTAGATATACTGTACACCAGCTAACACAGAATGTCGCCAGAACAAAAATAATATTCCTACAATGTTGTGAAAACATGACAGAATGCTGGCTGGCTTCACAGAGTTTTTCGGACAACACTCACATGTTGTCTGTCGCTATAAAAAAGTATATGTATAAACATTCTTGCTACAAATACAGTATATACAATGCATTCTCGGAAAAAAATAATACCAAACTATACCTTTCCTTGTCATGGAAATGGTGCCCTCAGCGCACACACTGGATAAAGTGTACCTTATAAAAATAATTGAGAGTACACAACTGGACCATTAAACTGTAATTCATGCTAGATGCTAGGCATGGAAGGCGGGAGGGGGTTTTCGATTCAGTTATATATCATGATTCTTTTGTGTGACTGACCCCAAAATCATGTTTTTTTTTTTGTTTTGTTTAGAATTGTAATAAAATCTAAATCAGAAAATTGATAAAATCATTATTGCGATACAAATCGAATCTGTAGGTATCGTTATAATATCATATCGCCTGGTGCCTTTTTATTCCTATCCCTACTATGTTAACATTCAATTATTTGTCACGTGTACTTTACAGCACAGTGAAACAAGTTTTTCACAGATCCCAGTTAGAAAGCTGGGGTCAGAGCGCAGGGTTAACCAGCATGCAGCGCCTCTGAAGGTGATAGGGTTAAGGCCCTTGCTCTAGGGCTCAGCAGTGGCAGCTTGGCGATGCTGGGACTCGAACCCCCGACCTTCTGATCGGTGACCGTCTGATCCAACAGTACATTCTACTAAATATAAAAAGGTGCCAATGTTGTATACATGAAGGTACCACCCCGAAAACAAGGAAAGTTCAGTTCAGTACCCTTATTTTGTTATAGTGTTAATTTGCAACATAAAGACAGCATATAAAAAAATTAAAATAAAAACACTCAAAACATTCCAGGAACCAGGTATTCACTGAACTGTGTTATTTACCTAATCACAAAATGTTAGCTAGATTAGTGGTCTAGATCCACGGTTTTCAAACCCAACGCTGTGTCATGTGGCATATATATACTGTTTTATTTATGATTTGTTTATTGAGTAATATTTGACTGGGCACTTGAATCCAAACCTCAATAACTCACATAAATAATCAATGACTGCATGAATACTAATGTATTGTGTGAGTGGAAAGTTCAAACATGACGAAACGTTTCCATGGCGATAATTGTACTATAATATTCTACAACGGTGTAAATTATCTGAAGTGATGATGGATTATACTTTATGTATTTTATATGAACGTGTACTGATAGGGTCCGTGTTTTGTAAAATATTTGCGAGGCCCTGTTAGCCCTTGCAAACCCCCTGAAGATGAAACATTTTAATTATTGAATTCAGGTGCTTCAATCAGGCCCCTTATCCCTAGTGAAGAGCAAGCTTAATGCTTCAGCATACCAAGACATCTTGGACAATCCTATGCTTCCAACTTTGTGGCAACAGTTTGGGGAAGTCCCTTTTCTATTCCAACATGACTGTGTCACACTGTTGATGAGTTCGGTGTGGAAGAGCTTGACGAGCCCTCACAGAGCCCAGACCTCAACCCCATCGAACACCCTTGGGATCAACTGAAACAGAGATTGCAAGCCAGGCCTTCTCGTCCAGCATCAGTGCCTGATCTCATAAATGCTCTACAGAATAAATGGACACGAAACTTGTGGACCAAAATCTTGTGGACAGCCTCCCAGAAGCTGTATTAGCTGCAAAAGGAGGACCAACTCGATATTGAAGTGTATGTATTTAGATACAATGTCATTGCAGGGTGGCCAAATATATTATTTATAAGTTAAGCTTATTATAATATATTATAACATATAATATATAAGTAACCTGGGGTCAAAGCCAGCGTCAGCCATTATACGGCATCCCTGGAGCAGGGTTAAGGGCCTTGCTCAAGGGCCCAACAGCAGCATCCTAGCGGAGCTGGGGCTCGAACCGCCAACCTTCCGGTTAGAAACTAAATTGTTACAACATGTCTATGATATTGACATCCCAGTAAATGACATCATGGCACACTTTCTAAGAAGTACTGCTGGCACCGGTAACTCCTTATATAACAACCCTGTTATTAAAGTCATTTTTTTTTATTTTATGTGTACGATATTAAACAGAAGACAAAAAGCTGCCTAGCTTGAAATCCTAGAAATCTAGAGTAGGTCTTAAAATGCACACTACATTATTAACCAGTAGGAGGGAGGTTCATGTTCAGGACTGTGTGTACTATTCTCATGCACTCTTTAGGAGGCTAGTATGCGGTGTAGGACACAAGGATCAGACTTCGGCTCGCAGACTCTTTCAGATTTTTTCCCCCCCTTTTTTTCAAAGGAAGAGGTGACACAATGTAGACTAAAAACAGACACTTTGATGTCATGGTGTAGCAGAATCCGCGTGCACACTGGCTGCGCGCCTACAGGACATGTTTAAAGGGAGAATGCATGGCGCTGGTTCAGATTCCAGCTCAGTAACCAGCGCGCTTGATGATGTGGAGTGACACTAAAGCGCCATGGTGTTTTCTCTCTCTGTGTGTGTGTGTGTGTGTTCGCAGTTATAATGCAATAGGAAATAGCCTGTGTTGTCCCTGATAATGCTGCTGTAGCTGCTCAGTGAAACGCCGCACCGCAAAACAAGCACGCACACACACACACACACACACACACATATATATATATATATACACACACACACACACACACACACACTCTACATGTACACTGCTAATGTAAGCTATGAACACACACACACACACATACACACGCTGTCACTCACCAGGACGCGCTCCGGTTCAGTCTCAGATTCGTGCCATAACCCGGTCACAGTCCGGCTCGCGCCCTGTACGCGCTTCTCCTACGGTTATACACTGTGCCGCTGGCGCTCGCGCTCTGTCGTACACCGCGCAAGTCCGGTCAGCTCTGCGCTCGCGCAGCCTTGGCACAAATCCCAGTGCGCCACCTAGCGGCGAGAACAGCGACAACAGCGAAGATGTACTTTTCCCCCTCCCTTCTCTTTCTCTCGTGCAAGGCCGTTAAAGGGCGAAGCGCGCGCGCGCGCACTCACGGTCGGATTTTCTCTGTACTATGATGTATAGGCAACACACAGTCACACACACACACGATTCTTGCGCATGCATGTGAAACAGTACTTACATACAAACGCACACTGGTGCATATACACTGTATAAGGAACACTGCACTCGCGCGCGCTCATGCACACACACACATACAGTACACTCACACACCCTACTAATTATGCATCTAAAAATATAAATCAATTGCACACATGCTACATGTTCATGCATGCATAGTACTAACACACACACATTAACTATACTGCTAGAGCACAGATATAAACAACACTGCTTGCACGCGCGCACACAAAACACAAATAAGTATATTAACCAATTGTACACATGCTACATGTGCATATATGCATAGTATAACACACAATACTAATTATGCATAGTAATAACTCTCTCGCACACGCGCACACACAGGCAAATAAATCAATTGCACACATGATATGCATATATGCATAGTATAACACAATACTAATTATGCATAGTGATAACTCACACACACACTGCTAATTATACACAGACACAAAAAAATTAATTGCATACATGATACATGTGCATATATGCATAGTACTAACACACACACAATACTAATTATACACATAATAACATGAATCACTTGCAGACATATATGCATAGTACTAACTCACACACTAATAGGACACACACACTAATACTTATACACACTAATACTTATACACATAAGTATATTAATCAATAGCACACATGCTACATGTGCATAGATGCATAGTATAACACACACACACACACACACACACGCTACTCATACATTTACATCATACACACACACACACACACACATACTTTTGTGGGTAATCCCAGTGCTGGGATTTAAATGCATGGCCTTCCTATGACCACTCCAACCACTGAACTACCACAGCCCACTCCCACACACATATTACTTTTGCCCTTATATGAAACACTTGCACACTTTCTCATACCTTCAAACCGGTAGAGAAATGCTGTTTTTATATAT
>JAOVVB010000018.1:5799981-5813022 GCA_028570985.1 Heterobranchus longifilis | reverse complement strand
ATATAGACATGCCGCCAGGTGCGGTCTATCCAGGGTGATTGCGGCGTTGCCTGGCAACCGCGTGTCTATAAATGGCCGCGCCTTTGCCTGTTTAGGACGTTCCAAACAGTGCAAAGCATTTTTGCGCGGCTCTGCCCCTCGTGAGACCCGCATCGTTGCATTAATGAATACAGATTTTCTGTATTATTGTACATCTGCTTTTACATTGCATGTATTTTTTTTCATTTATGTGATTATTTATTACTTATTAGATATATAATGATTTACCAAAATGACAGATTGTTTTAAAGAAAGTTGAACCTAAGATATATATTTACTACTACTACTTCTAATAATAATAATAATAATTTCTCAAATACTTAAGTAAATAATAATCTAATAAGAAAGTATTTCTACATGTTAACATTTCTGCAAGTATTACAAATACCCTACCACCTTTATTACTCAAATAATATAATACTTATCATATGGTTGCGTTATTGTATATTTACTTGTAAGCAAGAAAATTTTTTTTACTCTATAGGATACTGTAAATTTGCAGGTGAATACAGAAGAGAGGTATCAGATTTTTAAAACTTTTCTCTCTAACTTTACAGTTACTGGTTTATAGATTCATTATGTTCCTGATAAACTCTGACATATAATAGCCTGTATATGTATGAAGATTTGAGGGGGACATGAAGGTTCGTCTGGATTTTGACGTACCTGCTGAGGAGAAAGCATTTCTGGCAAAGAGGAAAGAAGTGGTCTCTCGTGCACTACAAAAAATACTCAAACTCACATCTCGCCTGGATCCAAATAAGGTAATACATATGAAAAACAAACATAGTAACACATATTATTAACTTAAGTCCAAGCTTAAGACTTACACGGTATGGCTAAGTTTTGCTGAAGATCGATCTAGCATTGGAGGTGGTGACTCACTTTTAAGTGATATTTGATAAAGGCTAGAATTGACAGTTATTTCTATTTAGGACATTTGAGACAAAAGACATATACTGTATGTGTATACAGTAATTCTCCTCTAGGTATTAAAACCATGTATGATCAACAAGTATGATGTACAACATAGTAAACATAGTAAAATTGTAGAAAAAATGTGGTTAAAAAATGGTAATAATAATAATAATTCAGAATTATCTACTGTATATACTGTATGGTAAATGTGACATTCTATGTACTATACATTAAACAATGTTTTTTTCTTTTTTTAATACAAATCTTAGATTGTTCAAAGGAGTGATTATTACCATCCAATCATTTGGTCTCAGCTCATAAGAGCTAACTTTAAGCTCATAAATAATTACATGCAGGATATTTTTCACCTTGCAACAGTACAATGATAGCATCCTTTTTGCATGTCTATTTTATTAGCACATTTAAGAGCTACATACATAATCGGAATTATTCAAAATATATTTTTTTAATTACATAATTTTGACAGCATTGTCTAGATCTACCAAAATGCTCATATATACAGATGGGTTCAGTTAAAGGAGCAGACTCAAGGAGCCAACTCAAGAAACTGGGAGGTCGAAACCCTCCCCAGGGAGCCACTATACTGCCCAACTTACACATTACGAATAAAATAAAAACAAACATGGCTACAAACTGATCAGAATTTTAAAGGTAAATAAACTTTTTTTGATTTTTGTGCTGTTACTGACTGAGGGTGTATACACGTGCTGATTGTGCATGTTTAGGTGCCGACAGTGGCTTTGGTGTGTTCTGGTGGTGGCTCGAGGGCCATGACAGGCACATTTGGCTCTCTGAAAGGACTGCAACGTCTTGGCTTGTTGGACGTCATCAGCTACGTCACCTCATTGTCTGGCTCCACCTGGTGAGTGTTAAAAATATCACAGTCACTTAATCAGATTATATTCACTTTGTAAAACACACAGGAATAGGTTTGCAGGGGAGATTTCTTATATAATAGTAAAGACCAGTTCTCACTGGGAGATGTTTCTATACATATGATGCTAAAACAGAATCTAAAATATCTGTTTAAGAACACATACAGTATATTTGCCTTATTTATTAATTAATTTATTTATTTATTTATTTATTATTTTTTTGTTAGTTTTTTTTTGCACCTACTAATCCGGAAAGTATTCACAGCGCATCGCTTTTTCCACATTTTGTTATGTCACAGCCTTATTCTAAAATGGAGTAAATTCTTTTTTTTCTCAGAATTCTATCAGGCCTATATTGTAGAGTGGCCAGAGAGTCTCATCAGACCTGAGAATTTTGTTTCTTATGGTCTGAGAGTCCTTCAGGTGCCTTTTGGCAAACTCCAGGCGGGCTGCCATGTGCCTTTTACTAAGGAGTGGCATCAGTCTGGCCACTCTGGTGGTGCGCTGTGAATACTTTCCGGATGCACTGTAGATCTCCCCCGCCTCCTAATGTGACATCATAAAAGAAGATCCCCTCCTCCAGATTGTTGGCCAACTCTGCCGTTCGCTGGTGTGGCGTGGCTCAGCAGTGGCTCATTTACATACACAGTGAAATGGCACATTTGGAAGAGGAGTAAAATGAACTGACTTTGATGTACAGTACCAGTCAAAAGTTTGGACACAAGCTTGAATTATTTTCTAAATCAGGTACTGTAATTAAGTAACAAAAAGAAATACAACAACAACAACAACAGTCAGTTGTTATTTTAAGACAGAAAGGTCAGCTGTTCCGGAACAGTTCTTACAAGAACAGTATTGTCAAGTGCTTTTGCAAAGCACCATAATGAAACCGGCTCTCATGAAGAACTTCCCAGGAAAGCGAGACCAAAACTGACCTCTGCTACAGTAAAGAAGTTCCTTTAGAGTTACCAGTCTCAAAAAGTTGCACCAAAATAAAAAATGTATTGCATTATTAAGGCTTTACAGAGTGTAAGTAGCAAGAGTGTAAGTAGCAGACACATCTCAATATCAAGTTGAAAGAAGATTATTGCATATTTTGGATGCCTTCAGCATTGTTCTAGAATTTAGAAAGAAATAAAAAAAAAGGAAAAGTCATGGAATTACAAGGTGTGTCCACATTTTTAGAGTATAAACAAAATGTATTATATGAGGAGGGCACCTCTAAGACACCTAAGACACCAATGTCTAAGACATTGCAGAATGTGGGCCAATTCTGACCTTGTTATTCCTGAGCTGTGAAATACACCCTCTCGGAGATAAACAGATCAACTTTATGTCAACTATGTGTTTTATACCTCACTCACGTAAGATGGTGCATGTGGTGTAGCTTGAAATGCGAACGTTTGTTCTTAAAGGTGATGCTCTAAACAAAAGTTTCTGATCCTCCTGCTCAGAGATATTTTCTGAAATAGAACCATTCACTCTCTCGCTTTTTGTCTATACCACTTTTTCCTGATCACGGGGCGGCTTGGAGCTTATCTCAGGAGACTTCGCGTACGAAGCGGGGCCACCTGCTCTTGCACTTATATTATGGCTGGGAACAAACAGAAATAAGTGCAACAGCAGACAGAGTTGGTGAAACTTATTTCTAGGATCAGGATTAGGCAAAAGTTTACAGAGCTCATGGGATTGGTCAGATTTTCTTTTGGACTGAACGGGAGCGGGATTAATCAAATGTTCAGATGCACAAATATGGACTGCAAGAGTACAAGTAGATAGGATAAATGTCACCACTGAGTTTAGAAACATGCATTTCAAGCCAGCAGTGGCTCTGTAGCCAGACACTGACAGGCTGAAGGAAAGGTAAAGGATGATTAAAATTTATGATATATGGAACAAATGAGCTGTAGATTGTAAAGTGACTTGGACATGCTGCGCATTTGAGCATCAGTACTGTTACTAATGAACATACAGTAGCTGGTCAATGGTTTTACACTAAAGGTGCCTTTTCATTGATGCTGTATAATTTATTTATTTATTTTTACAATAGTTCTATAATTTTACAATAATTTTACAATTTTACAATACTGTAGTTCGAACAAAATGGACTTTATAGGCATTAATCAGAACCACCGACAAAGTAAAAGTGTGTGTATAATCCTTAAACATGCATAGAGTTTCAGTAATGTTTATATATATAGTCCATTCATATATTGCAATATATTAATAAATATAAGCGCTAGTTTCCTATATATGGAAATGTATTATTTAATATATTGCATTATATTTTACAATATATTGCCATTTTATTCCCCCCGTAAGGACGAGGCGGTAATAATACACTTAAAATTAGATTTTAAAAAAGGGATGTGACAGTTCTTCACAGTATTTATCCACCTACCTGTTTATCAGAGCATTAAGCTCAGCTCATCTGCAAAAAAAAAGGCAAGAGCTGAAAACTGCTGACACATGACACAGCGCATTTCTGTTGTATATCTGCTGAAAACTCAGCCTTCTCCATTACTTTTTAATGATGCACCTTCATCAGACCCGAACGCTGTATTTTGCTCCGAGCGTCCAGCGTCATACTTTCCAGGCAAACCCATCTGTGCCCTCAACACAATTAGTAAGCCTACAGGTGTTTCTGCCTGCTTGGCATCTGTGTGGAGTCAGCTGTTTCACATGTGCTGTGTGCTTTCCTCTTCTCTCCCCAGTGTTTGCTCCCCTGGGAGACAGGGCAAACAAAAAAGAAACACACTTTACACTGCACCTGACTACACTTTCCTACCAGAGAGCAAATTTTAGACTGTACGTGAACACATTTTGCTTAGAATTTATCAGTCGAGGCATCATTTGCTCCTTAAAGTTCCAGCTAATTATGCGTTAGTTAACCGCCTTCATTTAAAAGAGTGTGCTGTTGATGGGAAATAATCAACAACAGGGTGGTGTGATAAATATTTTCCCATAACTGTGTCCCGAAGTGTCTATTCTACATTTATCACAGAATTTTCTTTATTTATTACAAAGTGCTGCATAATACAGTATCATAGTATCCTATTGTAGTTATATGTCATGCTCCATGTCATGGAGCATTTGAGGTGGCACAGTGGCTTGCAGGAGATTGCATGAGTTCCTCAAGACTCCAGTTTCCTCCCACAATCTGAAAACATGCAGTGTAGGCAGAATGGTGTTTTCTTATTACCTGTAGTATACTGTATAATTGGGTGTAGAAGTTTGAATTAGCCCATTATCACTAGGGTGTTCCCTGCATTGTGTGCTGGGATAATCTCGAGGCCCCATGACTCTATACAGGAGAACCAGTATAGACACCAGTTGGATTGATGGATAGATAAGAGTTAAGAAGAATACATTACAAAATGCAAAGTCTGACTGACTTTGGAACCTCCTTTCAAAAATGCTAATTAACCACCAGAGCACTACATTACATTGATTGCACATGTATGCATGTTTTAAATCTGTTTACAAACAGAAATTGTCATAATATTTGGGATGAACTCCTCTTTGGGTTTCCAACTAGGGAGCGTTGGGGCCAATGGTGATTAACTTTGTATTTATTCCCATTTTTGCGCATTCACACACTATATGGGCAATTTGGGAATGCTAATTAGCCTAATCTGCACTTTGTGGTTAGCACTGTTGCCTTGCACCTTCACGTCCTGGGTTCAATTCATGGTTCACGGATCAGCCTGTGTGCATGGAGTTTTCATGCTCTCTCCGTGCTTGGTGGGTTTCCTTCACGGACAGTCCATAAACATGCAGATTAGGCTAATTGACATTTCCAAATCGGCTGTATTGTGAATGTTAACCAGAGGTTCTACCACAGATGTACAAATGGGAATAAATACAATGGTCACCATTGGCCTCCAATGACCCAAGCTGGACTACAGAGGTTCCTAGATGGATGGAATTAGTCTAATATGCATGTCTTTGGACTTTGGGAGGAAACCCAGAGTACTTGTAGGAAACCCATGTAACCTCCATGCACGCAGACCCCCGAGGCAGGAATCAAACCCGGACTCTGGAGGTAAACATACATACATACTGTATATATACACATTTGTGTAAATCATATGTTCAATATGCTTGAAACAAAAAAATATGTTTACAGGGAGATTACCACTTTAACATACATTCTGATTAGATGTTACTGTATTAATGTATCAACATATAAAAAAAGTTTTGCACATCAATATAAATGTATAATTTGCCTTGCAGCATGCACTATTGTCAGAGCTGCCGCGATAGATTCCGACCAATCAGAATCAAGAATTCGACAGCACTGTGGTATAAAGGATATTATTCTACAATGAATTATTCATTAAGCACTGTGAAGCTAATAGGAACGGCATGTAATTACTAGAGTGAGGAATGAGAATGGACATGCAGACAGGTTTGGGACATTTCAGGGGATATGTAAGCTCTTGAGTTCTACATATGCAAGATTTGGAAACATGATTACACTGGAGTCTTGTAATAATAGTAAACTGCAATAATTAGTCTTGTTTACATGAAACACACAATATTTCCAAGAGAATAGTGCTGCATGTACATATAAAAAGAGCTTAATTGAGTTGATTGAGGGCATTTTGATAATTTAATTGCATAATATATATTTCTTTTTTATTTGGTAAATTGTATTTGATTAAGAAATGTCTAATTTAACCAAATTTTTTTGGATTTTTTTTGTCTAATTTTTTTTTTAATTCAAAAAATTATTTAAATGAATCACCAAAACCAAAGGTTGAAAGGTACGTATTTGTTTCCCAATGTACCTAATTGCCCTATTTCATCTAGTATATTGTAAGAAATATGTGTATGTGGAGAATGTGTATACACACACACACACACACACACACATTGGTCAGCCATAACCCGCCTAATATTTATAATTCCCCATTTTGCTAAAAAATGCAAACAGCAATACACTGTGTGTTCAGTCACCTTTATATGGGAACCAGTCTTAACCTTTTCAGCAACTTGAGCTACAGTAGCTCTTCTATTGGATTGGACTTCACGGGCCTTGACTCCCCACATGCATCAGTAAGCCTTGGCCACCCATGACTCTGTCACTGGTTCAAAATGTTTCTTTTCTTGGATTACTTTTGGTATTTTTGATCCACTATAGCCTGGGAACATCCCACAAGATCTACAGTTTTGGAGTTGCTCTGACCCAATAGTCTATCCATCACAATGTGGATATTGTCAAAGTAGCTACAGTTACAATATCTGATTAAAATGGCACATGGGACTGTGCCCCTGAATTTGATGTGTTGGAAGCAGAAAAAATGGGCAAGGGTGAGGATTTGATCGACTTTGACAAAGGCTAAATTATGATGGCTAGAGGACAGAGTCAAAGCAACTCCAAAACTGCAGGTCTTGAAGAATGTTCCTGGAATCCAGTGGTCAGGACATACCAAAAGTGGACCAAGGAAGGAATAGTCAAAATATTGCGTTATTGGCATTATATTAGCAATTAGACATTCATTAATTTCTCTATAACATCTTAATTCTAGCCAGGATTTTTATCCTGAGAATACACTTTAGGAAAGACACATTTTTTCCCCAGTGTATTATCCACACTTTCATTTACAGCTTGGGGGAAATTTGGAGTCACCAGTTTACCTTCTGGAATTTTTATGGTGGGAGGAATGAGTGGGAAGAAACCTATACAGTCAAGGAAAGAACATTCAAAACTCTCAGGAGACCCTGGAGATGTGATGTAGCGATGCTCTTTGCTATAGTACAGAGGAGCTTTATTGCTGTATTAGCTCATGTAAAAGTTTGTTAGTGGAACATTTACATTTGATAAATGAATTAGGTATGTATATTATATATCAAGTAAGGAATATACCAGTCTAATGCCGAGTAAGCTGAAACGCTGGTTAGTGTCAGGGTGGATCTGATATCTTCTATTTAAAGTATTATACTGTACACAGAAAGATATTCATAGGATATTATAATACATCTGGCATTGTCTTCATATTTATATCTATTCATATTTAAATATTTAATATGACCTTCAGCACTATTTAAAGCTACAATTACATCCTAATATGTGTTTTATTTCTAACTCTAAACCTGTGATTTTTTTTTTTCTGTTTAAACTTTCTTCCCTTTTAACTCCAGAAGGCCTTAAACCTGATGTGATACAGTATGTAAAGTGTCAGTATGTGAGAGTGTTTAGCCCAGTGAGCAAACATGAGGGTATATGTTCATGGAGCTCAGTCTCGGGAGAGACAGTGAAGTGTGTCTTTCCTTACCTTTTCTCTCTTTTTGTGCTCTGTTCACATTTTGATCCTTGTTTCTTGCTTTTTAATCCTTCTGGTCAGGTTTTATTAACATGCATTATTCACATACAGTATACTGTCGACCAAAACACAATATTAGTGCTGATTTTATTTTTTCATGTTATACATTTATACATAATTATACATACTTATATTTTTATCTCATTATACGTACATCTAAGCAGTTGAAGGTTAAGGGCCTTGCTCAAGGGCCAAACAGTTGCAACCTAATGGTTGTGGGGCTTGAACCAATGCCTTAACTACTGAGCTACCCCTGATCCCATACACTTCTGAAGTTTATGCAACATGGAAGTGACCAATCTTGCTTCCCTAAAAATTTTGCTAACTTCAGCCGTTTTGGAGAGATAATTTTATGTGTGCCCCCAAAAATGACATTTTTTGTGTGTGTCTTGCTTCAAACAATAATACTTTAAAATGCAAATTATTTATATTACCTTATGAGTATTGATACTAAAATTGGTGCAAGCTTCTAGAAGCATATGACCTGCAAAAATTGTTGCTTAAATCGGTTTTTGGTAAAAGCTTAAAAAGTAAAAGAATCTGTAGTGTCCGTAACCATGCCAAATTCATATTGCAGTATCTTAACAATTTTGCATTGTAGAACAATACACTTTTTAAGCTTATGTCTTTTCATGTGAAATCTAATAATTGGCCAAGTTTCATCTGAATGAAAATTAAGATCATTGAAAGATTTGAATTCAAAAGAGTTACAGACACTACATAAAAGGGCATGAAATTCTATTTAGCAAAAGTGTGGGTTTTTTTTTTTTATCTGATAAAATATAAATGTGAAACGGAGCGGGGATCGGGAGATAAGGAGCATAATCATGAAAAATGGTGTTATTTATCCTATCTAAAAACAAAAATCAGTTTTTCACCTAGGTGAGACACATTTTAGCACCAATACCATGTTTTTGTAGAATCTAAACTGACCCTCAGCTCTAATTGTCCCAATGCCAGAATATCTTGTAGATTTCAAGTGGACATCCTTGGCCTATGTGCATCATATCATATTATTTGTCTGTCTGTCTGAATAATGCTTTTTAAGGCACAGTGATGGGTTTGTTTTGTGCTGCAGTGCTCAGAAAGTTTCCACGTCTAACTCTGAATCAGTTTTGAAAGGTCGAACCCTGCACTGAAGTCTGCACAGGGGAGCCCTCCACCTATCTGACATGCACACAACAAAACAAGACACCTGGCAACCCAGCAGCTCGTCCCAAATCACACTGATGCCAATACGACTCACGCGATTGATGTTGGACGTCACTGTGCCTTTTAGGGAAGGTATATTTATTTTAAACGTTCATAAATAGCTGCAATAACCAATTGCCTTGATTAGGGTTAGGGTTGTCATTATCTGATTCCACATTTCACTGAGTTGTAGGTTTTCTATTGTTAATTAAGTGACACTTTGCTTTACGTATTATATCAGAAGTTTAATGAAGCGATTGTTATCTTGCTGTTTCACTTCATGGGACAGAGAAACAGAAGAGAGAGAGAGAAAGGGAGGGAGAGAGCGTGTGCATAAGAGGAACACAGAGAGAAGAAAAAGTGTGTGTGATAGAAATAGACAGTGTGCACAGAAGTGGCTAATGGGGGAAGAGTTAGTGGGAGTGAGAGGCTGACCGAGAGAGAGAGAGAGAGAGAGAGACAGTGCAAGAGAGAGTGGGTTAGAGAGAGAGAGAGAGAGAGAGAGAGAGAGGGGGAGGGCGGGAGGAGTGGGAGGGTTTATCCTGCATGCATGCTACAGTGCACATCACTTCTACCCAGGAGAGCGAGGACACCATGACTGACTAGCTGATGAACAGAGAGAGAGAGCGAGAGAGAGAGAGAGAGAGAGAGAAAACACTCTCTTCACCTCCAACTGAGTGAGTATGCAAGGGCAACTTTCCACTCAATTTATTTCACCACAACTGAATTCACTGCATCGTTACTGAATTACCTGATGTGTCATGGGTTAGTTAACTTCACAACGTCACTCGTACAGCTGTTAGTGTTTTCCATAATTTCAGTTTATAAAATATTCATAGTGATCCATTTTGAATGGACGCTTGCGAAGAGAAGCAGAGAGGAAAGCAGCAAGAGCTGGAGGACGATGGAGGACTCACTTTCAAAATGCAAACTATTTCATACATAAGAGTGGATAAAGGATTATCCTGGTTCCGGGGTAATCCAGGGATACTTATTTGATTGTTTTCAGTGTAGATTGGGTTTAAAGAGACGTTTACAGAGTGGCGTGAAGTGATATTCCTGTTATGTGAAACTTCTTTGAGGTGGATACTGTGGAGTGTCTGGAGAATCAGGATGTGTTTGTTTCAACGTGTGGAGATCAGCATGTTTAAGGCAGCTTCAGGATCATTCTTTAGCACTCACGGCTTCTCTCATCTCGTGTGCTGAGTGCATTTGGAAGGGCCAGACTTCCTGCATGGGATCAATTAAATACTGCATGAGACAGCACTAAAAGCCTCAGCGGAGTGCTTTCTGCAAGTGTGTGTGTGTGTGTGTGTGTGAGTGTGAGTGTGTGTGTGTGTACGCTGGAGGATCAGGGCAGAGTGCTTTGATTAAATTTGATGAACCACCAGAGTTTCGAAGGGGGGAAACTTGACTTTTCCTTTTCTCAGAATCAGAATCGGTTTTATTGGACCGGTGAGACAGACCTAAGAGGTATGTGGCTTGGTATTTGCTGACATTACACTTCAGCACATAAAATAGCGACAGTACAGTATATTGCAGGACAACAGTAGGACTATATGATGGGAGCTAAACTTGTAGTCATGATTATGTTGACTATTTTTCCTTGTGCTAATATAAGGAGCAAAGTGTTTTATTGTACAGAATGTGATATTGTAAATACAGGACATACATTTGGCTCTAACTTAATATAACATATGCACTTATTATATATGCACATCACATACATATTCATGTGCATGCAAATGTACTGGGCAAAAGTCTTGAGTCTCTGTTTTTTTATATAAATTTAAATGAAATGATGTAGATTAAATGAAGAAGTGGGAACAAATATTTTACTGCCACAGGCTACAAAGTTCCTAAAGATACAATTTTAAAATGAAATGTTTACGTAACAACCTCAGCAGCGACCTCATTTCCCCTCTCATCTGTTCCAACCTCTCAGCATTCAGCATCATCTGCAGCTGTTCCTCACTGGTTCATGCCTTAAGTTAGATGGGTTTATATGCTTGAATGGTTCATAGGTCACTGTGTGGCATACAAAACAAAAAAAATATTTGTCTGAAACGGCTCAGGTACAGGGATTGGACTGAAAATAAGGACCAAAAACTTCGCAAAAAAGTCCTCAAAACTACATTAAAAATGCAAACATCCTGGCTCTTTGGAAGCAGAATATGAAGATGTTTACATTTTATGAAGCATTCTTCATAGCTGCTATAATGTAAGGCATAATTACACCTAACTTGTCTCATAGATATATAAATGGTTAAAACGCATTGTGTTGTTTTATTTATTAGTAAAGTAAAATGTGCTGCAGTGTAAAAGGAGTAAAACACTCTGAGACATGCTGTCATAGCAACATGATTGACATGAGAACTCCAAATATACAGCATGCATACAGTAGATTATCATTTCTATAGCCTTTAATATTGTCACTGATCTGGACTACAAGGATCCCAGACAATTGTGTCATTTATATAATGTGTAGTTTAAATTTGGATTCACATCATTCATATAATTTATTTTCATTTGTAATGTAATATATATATAGCATTATATACAAATCACTGATTAAGAGCCATGAGTGGAATTTAATATCTGTGGTACAAGCATAGACCTATTTAAAGCAATACCAGAAAGCTTATTTTAGAATTAAAATGATAACAGTAAGCTGCATATGGAAAACGAAGTGAAGGAGGGAAGGAGAGGAGGTCACCCCCCAGAACGAGAAGAGCTATCAGTTTCCATATTGCTGCTATTGATTGACTCTGATCTGCTGGTTTTGTCCTACCAAAGGATCTGTGATCTAACTGAACCCTCTCTGAAATTGAGAAGGGAAGGTTGTTGAAGTTCACAATGTTCTGCTGGATTGACTTTCAGCACCACAGAAAAATGTCTCCAGGCTGACAATCAAATATTCCATAAACTGCAATGCTCAACACACAGAACACTGGCAAAATAAAAACATTTTATTGGTCAGTAGGATGCTTAGGTAGGGAGAAAATGTTGGTACCGGGTGATATCTGCAAACATAGAGGGTTCTTTAAGTTTGTCTCTTGAGTACATTTTTAGGCTCTAAGGCTAATTACTATTTTCTTTTTAAATAAAGCATCACATTTGTAGTTTAGAACTGTTCTGGTAGATAAACCTACTGTCACTGTATCCCAAATGGAAGTAAGACGAGGTTGCTTAAGCCAGACAAAACAGCAAAGGGAGATTGAAAACTGGTGAGTTCCATTAGTAATGCAGGTGACTGGATGTAGATAGGAGCCCCTCTTCTATGACAGTTCATTTGTCAAAATCAATTAGTGTACCAGGAATGATGGAAGTCTGTGGATCTGCAGTAATAATTATATTTTAGAGTACTCACTCACTCACTCATTGTCTATACTGCTTTATCCTGTATACAGGGTCGCAGGTGGCCTGGAGCCTATCCCAGGAGACTTAGGGTGTGAGGCGAGGCACACACATACACACATTCACACGCTCATTCACACACTACGACCAATTTGGGAACACCAATTAGGCGAATCTGCATGTTTTTGGACTGTTGGAGGAAACCGATTGACCCAGAGGAAACCCACCAAGCAAGCGGAAAACCTGCAAACTCTGTTAACCACTAAGCCACCGGCCACCTTCTAGCAATTAGAAAATTGGTAGAAAACTGG
>JAOVVB010000018.1:5781470-5799851 GCA_028570985.1 Heterobranchus longifilis | reverse complement strand
GGTTTTATTGGCAAGTGCATTTACACACACGAGTAATCTGTCTGGTGCAAACTGGTATGAAATACAGTAAAAGCAAGGGGAAAGTAGGAGGAACAACAACAAAATGAAATACATACACTGAGAAAAGTGTACTGAGAACATTGCTGTTGTTTATTCATCATAAATTTTGCTCATTCATTGCTGCAGCTTAAACCGATTTCAGGTCTTAAATAAAGATATTTTGGTTGAATTAAAATAAGTTGAAGAAAGAACAAGCAAAAACCTAGTATTTGTAGGTTGTTCAAGATGTGGGCGGATCCCGCAGGAGCCGGTTTGTACCGGTTTGTGTTCTCTTGCCTGAGAAGGTGAACATTGCTAAACATGTTTCTTCATGTTCGACAGTTCTTTTTAGCTGATCATTTCTGGTAATCTGGTAATCTATGCATGTTCTTGATGATAGGAACAGGGCCATTCTGCCCTTGCTTGGACCTTGGCTTTGTCCCTGACAGCACCCTCTTATCTTATCCACAGGAACATGTATTGGCACATGGAACTCACATTTTCAGTTGTTTTGACAAAAGGATGAGTATGTCCAGCAGATTTATATGGGTACTTACAAGGGTACTTGGGACTAAAGTAAAAGTCATTTATGTAGGTGATTATGAATATGTTGTTAATAAAGCAGTGAGGGCGTAGACTAGTCCATATAGCATTACCAGTTATTCACAGAAATGTGAGGTCAGGCTAGTTTCAAACCAGTTTGAACCATTGAGCTTGGTGATGTCCATCAAAGAACGGTGTACATTTTTCTAAAACTTACAGTGCTTTGGGGAAAACATTGGTGAAGAGAATGTCGATGGCACAATCATAGGGTCTGTGTGAAGGTATTGGACACGCTCTAGGACCATTAATACCTCCTTGAACTAAATCATCTAGAAATCATCATTTTTATTGGTGATACAATTGAGAATGAGACAGACAGGTCTCTTAGGTTTATTATGGGATTCAGACATCCTATCCAAGCAGATTGAATTGATGTAGATCTCTTTGGTGTTATCACATCACCCTCTCATCTACTTGTTTACCAGCAAATGCTTGGCCAGTTAATGGGGTTCTTTTTTGAATACTTGGAAATCCTGATGTGATAAATTGTCTTGTTATCTAGGCTTTCCAACTGTGTATCACCAGTGTAGCAGACTAAAGAAAGGATGAGGCAATACTCAGAAATGTGAGGCAGGACAATGATAAGGCATCAGGCATAACAGGAATAAACTAGGGAAGACTAACTCTGTAAATATGGAGCAGGTTAAACAAAATAGGCAGATAACAAAGGCTTAGAATTTGACAGACAAACACAATGCTGACACAGCACTTCACAGAGTGTTAGGTCGAGTCTGGATTATTTAAAGGTAGTCGTGTGATTACAAACTGACACAACAGGTACGCTAGGGTGATGGAAACCATACACCTGCATATCCATATATATACATTGATGTTATTTCTGTCTGTTCATTCAACCTTCACTCAAGCCTCTCTCTTTCTCCCTCACTCCTTTCCATTTTCTCTTTTTTTGCCTTTGAGTGAATTCAGTGACTTAATGCATGCCTATATATAATAGCTCTTATATAAGGTAAGTGCATACTGTAATGGTATACATAAAGAATGTAGTGACTCCACTAACAAATGGGTTCTTTGGCAAGTTTGATATGATGAACGTGTTGTTTTTTTTTTCTTGAGCTTTAGGTTAAATGCAGAGGAAAAGCATAAACGAAAAAAAAATAACCCCAAGTCATTCTGGGTCAAAAACTGTGGAAAAGGGCACTTACGTCTCAAGCAGCACAAAATGGATAAGCAGGAACACATACGGCCAGGATAATGGACTCCAAAATAGGGCTTGTGCTGCCAGGGGCCAGCTAGCATGAAAGCCCAGCCATACACTCTACACAGATTGAACAGCGGTAAGAGAAGGCAAGGGTAGTAATGCGGCGCTGTTGGATTTAACAAACTCCCATTGAGAGGTTGCGTAGTTTCCCGGCTGCTGACTCACCTTGAGTTTGTTGCACGTCATACATCACCCTATTGTTAGAGTAATTATGCTGTGAGGGTTCTCATCCCAATAGGGATCTGCTGTGTCCTCAGAACATCTCGGCTGACTAGTCAGTTCTCAGTGGGATCAGGCCTCAGGCTGTAGTGGATGCTGAGGTCCTATTAGAGTGAAATGCAAAAAAAAAAGCTTAATGTTGTGAAGCGTTCAAATAGAAACCTGTAGCGTGGCCATCACCTGTAGTGTTGAGCCTAGCTGCTCACCAGTGGATATAATGTCACAACAACCATATGTCTCAGATTTGGAAAAGAGCCCCCTGAAGTGTGAAAGAGGTTAAATTTGGTAAAAGCTGAATGTTGACTCTTTGTGAATCTTGAAGGTCAAGAAAGTAGAAAAGATGATGTTACGCCTCTCAGTAAAGCTATTTTACAAGATCCATACATTCTTATAAGCAACTGTTTTTTTTTTTTTACTGATTGTTTAGGATAGGTTAAACTGCTTTATTCACTAATAAGTGGCACTAATAAGCACTAATAAGTGGCATTGTTTGGCTAATAATGTACAGTAGGAGGGGCGGTCATAAAATTTTTATGATCTAATGTTTAACTGGAAAATATTTGCCCAAATTATGTCTCAGGAAATGAGTAAACTGTACATCCACTGTACTGTTTTAATGCTTAATTTTATTTTCTCCTGGTTAAATTTTTATCATTTACTTTTATTTAGCTTTATGATATTACTATATTATATTACTTTCATGTTGATTTTAATTTCATTTGCACATTTGCATTTCGCACTTTGTTCAGCACCTAGGTTCTACTTGGTAGTTATTAGGGGCTACATAAATAAAGTTTGAATTGAACTCAATTGAATTGAGTACGTTCATGAACATTTCTTCTTGTTTAAACAACCTGCAGTAAAGTTCCACTGTATGAAGCTGCAAGATGGTCAAAAACGAAAATGGCGGATCCGGTTGAAAAATTGCAGTGCGCCTTCTTCATGACAACACGCCAGCCATTCAGCTCATGAAATGGTGAAACTTGTGGGAGTCTTGGGGTAAGCCCCCTACTCCCCTGACCTTGCACGCAGTGACTTTTTCCTCTTTCATCACTTGAAGAAACCACTTTGTGGCAGACAATGACGAGGAACTTTTTCTCAAGAGCCAAAAAGAAGGCTTCTTCAAAGTCTTCACCAAGCTCATCCAATCGTTTGGAGAAATGTGTCGCCTTAGGTGGAGGATATGAGATGTAGAGAAGGACTAAAAAACGACCAACGTTCTTTCCCATTAGGTAATCTTTTTCTTAGCAATAATAACAATTTATTAGATTATTATTGTTTATATTATAAACAATAATAATAATGAAAACCAAAAAAAAAAAATGTCCGCCCCTTGTACATTACACTAATATGACTACTGTAGAATTTTTTTTTTTTTAAATTGATGTACTTTTGGCACATCATAGGGCTTTCCTTAACTTTGTGGAGAAACATATGTCAAAATAATTATGCATCTACTCAAAATATTATAGTCGGGAAATAAGTCAAATCAAACAGAGCTGATACAAGTGGCTGGGATGTCATAACAAAAAGAGTAGTTCTATGCTTGTGGGTTATTTTCTGGACCAAAGAACCCTTGCACATGACTTTGTTTAGGAGTGAAAATTATTTCTGAACCCTGGTGTGGTCTGGGGTTTATTTTCTGTTGAAAGGAGTTTGGTTCATGTTGTGACCATATGTGATCCAGTACCAGAGTCTGTTGTTGAATAATATTCCCCATGACACAGAAGAAACATTTATGGCACTTAGCAGTCACTCTTATCCAGAGCGACTTATGGTAGTGCTTTGGTTAAATTGCAGTCCTGCAGTCAATTGCAGAGGTCAGACCTGCCAGGAGTGGGTTGCAATATTCCAGTCTCAAAATGACAAGGGAATTAACAAGCACCTGAGTGGCCTGTGTGTTTACAAATGGATGAATCCTTCTGATGTGGTAAAAGAGAAGTCATGAAACGTGTTAAATTAACAATGCAAAAGAAATAGGATGATTCCTTTTAAGACAATTGATTATAGACACAGTGTTCAAGGATTTTGGAAAGAAAATAAGGATGTGATGCAGCAGGTACATAACCAAATGTTATGGAACTGTTGATGATAGTTGCGATGAAGGCGAAGAGGTCTTGTGAGATGGCCCTGAGCCTTCTGGAAGATATTTGATCCAATGGGCAGGTAGTAGGATTGGAGGATGAGGTAAAAGGGAACGGGAATCCTGAAATTGTAGTGAAGGGGTTGGGTTGGAGTGAAAGTCTGGCAGATTTTTTCAATCTTCCCATCATTAAAGGTTGCAATGTCTTATACAGTCCGGAAGGATGGAGAATCGGAAGTAGTGAAGAAGAGATGGTGTTGAGCTTGTGAGAATCTTTTGCAGAAGATTCCAGCTTTTCCCTGTGGAAGGCAGGCTTAGCGGAAGTCACTTGAGATGAGAATTTGGACAGGAGAGGACTGTAAAAAGTACTTTTCTGTCTAACACATTCATGCATATGCATTCAAGGGACAAATGTGATATGGTGCAAAGCAGTAAATTTTTAACCCAACTGTAATAAAGTTTTTATGACAAAAATTACAAAAGCATTGAATTCATGCTGAAGGGCCAGTTGGTTACACTTTTTATAGATGTTTTTAAATTAAGCAAATATATATATATATATTTTTTACTCTTTTTCATAGTCGAAAATCTTTTAAACCTGGGAAAAGTCAAGTAAATCTCTCTGGCATCTCATGCACCATATTCTGCTGTTATAATCCAATCTCCTGTTCTTCCTCCTCCATCTCAAGTAGCTTCAGCGCCTGTTTGAGGAACAGGACAGGAGAGAAGAGCCTGTGTGCTTTTGTGAGGAGACAGAGAGCAGAGGCGGCAGAAAGCAGCAGCAGTGGGAGGGTGTATGTGTGTGTGCGCTCGCTCGGCTCAGCTCCACTGCTGCAGTCGGGCATCAAATTCATATAGGCACTGTGCAGAGAGTTCTCGCTAGCATCAGATACTCAGTACTGCTCTCCTCTCCTATTGTCTCTTCTCGTCTCCTCGCCTCCTGTCTCCTGCCGCTGGTCATGGAGAACAGCTCTCAGGCTGTAGCTCTGTCTGCCTCTGAGCCATGGAGGCGAGGCAGAGGCTGTGTGTAGAGGCATGTCGGCATCTGATTCTAGTGCAGCGCTTCTCAGTGCCAAGGTATGGGCCTCTCTCTTTCTCACAATCCTCTTCTTTTTTTTCCTCTGGATCTTCTGTTTCTCTCACATACAAACAACCAAACAGACACACATATAATCTTGTGTTCTGTGTGTGTGTGTGTGTGTGTGTGTGTGTTTTAATTTTTTTTTCAATTCCATTGGTAAATCTATCTAATAAAAATTGGCATGCAGTAGCTATAGAGTATAGTTTTTATAATGGCTTATTATAAGTGCATGATGAATTATAGAAGATGATGTCTAAGCATTAGGACTGATTTATTTATTTATTTGAATTTATGTCCGGGAGTAGATGTTAAAATGATAGTTCTGTACATATGCAATCAATCAGGTGCCAGATATCAGGTACAAGATAAGATATCAGACAGAGATTAAAAATTAAATATGTATGCACACTAATTGAGGAAGAAATTGTGTCCTGTGCTTTAATCCAAATGCACAATGCTTAAATCTATTTATGAATAGATATTTCCTGTTATTGATAGTTTTTTCTTTTAGCTGCACATCTTTGTTTTTGAAAAGCTGTAGCTACCCTGTATGGAGATGAATTACGGTATGGTTTGCCAATCTACTTGGTTATCATATGTATCCATTTAGGTTTCTTCCCACATACATTTATGGAATTGTGCAAATCTTGTGCATTTTTAATATGGTACTACGGGCTAATGTGGGCTCATGTTTTCATGTTAAATCATCAAAAATAACCATCAGCACCACCAGAACCAGATTCTAAATGAAAAAGTGCTGGATATCAAATCTGAAAGCTTGAGGTTTTTCCTGTGCTGCTTCCTCAGCTGGACGTGTATTGCGGTTTGGCATCCAGGTCTGTTCACATTGATCGTGAAACTTAAGAAAAACTTCAATCACGCTTCCAAAGTCAGAACCCGAACGACCACAGATGCTTCGGATGCTTTAGTCCTTCCCAGATTTTTTTGCCCTGTCTGAATTTCAGTGCATGTGCTGTCCTGGAACGCATCAGCGTGCAAAAGTGGAAATGTATAATGGGTAAAATGCAGCAGTTATGAAAGCACTTTTAGCGGATGAAGTTGCTGTGCTGTGCTGTGTGTCTTTTAAGGGATTGCATTACGGTATCGATCGCACTCTTGTGAGGCTAAATGCTGAGTCTGGCGGGTCATCTGAAAAAAAAGGTTGCCGTTAATGCACAGTATATGTGTATGGAAATCAGTGGGCTTTTGTTTGTGTGTATGTGGGTGTGTGTGGTCTTAGACTCTGCTTCATCTTAAAGTGCTTGTTTGGACATTGTGCGCTTTATGCTTAGCAGGATTGCGCTTATCTATTATCAGGTAATGCACAAGTCATTCTCGTATAATACACTAATACCCCTTTTTGCTCTGTTCAGGATTTTGATAATGTGGCTAATCTCTTTTTCCCCTGGCTTTATTAAAGGCTTGAACTGGTGACGTTAATGGAGTTTAACTTAAAGCAAGGCACTACAGGGAACAGTGTAATTGAATTTTTTTTTTTAATATTATATCTCAATCTTTTTTTTTTTTTTTATTAATTTAATTGTTTTTAAAAATTCATATAATTAAAAATGAACACATTTTCATTAATTTCATTTTCAAACATTCATTTATTGTCAAAAATGACAATATATATTTTTTAATGTGGGTAAAAAAATTTATATTTATTCCACCGTGAAAACACTCTGAAAAGTCTTCTATATGTTTACTTGAAGATGTTTGTTTTAAAAATTAGTTTTAAAATACTGTTTGTTTAAAAATGTTGTACTGTTGCGAAATATATAGTGTAAATACATCCAACAATAATATATTTTTTTAATTTTAGAAATGTAAAGTTCTGTACAGATGTATAAATTTAGATTTGGATATTGCGTGTAGAAATATAGAATAATGATTTTGACAATTAGTTTTAAAAATACATTGTGGTTTGATGTTTCAACTCTAGTAACTGTGTTTTTTTTATATTGTTAATAGAAATTGACATTATAGATCATAAGGACTCATAGACTGACATACACTATATGACTAAAAGTTTGTGGACCTGACCCTTCCTTTATTTAACATCCCATTCTGGATTTAGTGCCTTTTTGCTACTTTAAGTAATGTCCACTATTCAGGGAAACCCTTTTTGCTAGCTTTTGAAGCATGGGTCACAGTCGCAAGTGCATTACTGAGGTCAGGCTTTGATGTTGGCTGAGGAGGTCTGGGGCAGCTGGCATTACAGTTCTTCTCATCCGTGCTAAAAATGTTCTGTAGAATTGCTGTAGAACTTTGTAGAACTTTTGCTTCAAGATGCGTGGTCTATAGAATTCTATAGAACAGCAATATAACTTCTACGATATAGTTGTTCTACAGAAGTCTGACTTAATTCTGGAAAACTCTAGGAAATTTCCTAGAAGTTATGAGTGTTCTAACTTTTACTTTGTTCACTTAATGTTTCTTTTTAAATTAAATCCCATCATTGTTAGGAATTCTCTTCTACATCAATCAGCCATATCATTAACATCACATTAACGCTGATTATCAATATTATAGCAGTAAACTGGTGACAGGATCAGAGGCACACAAGGCTCGTTTATGTCTCCTGCGGGGAGAAAAGGCTGGCCTGTCTGGTCCTGTCCCACAGAAAAGCCAATTCAGCACAAATCACAGAAAAACGTCAACACTGGCCATGATAGAAAAGCACCATAACACTTCACAGGAACCGCGCACAGCAGGGATAAGGCCCCTGCCTTCAATTTCCCCAAATCCCAATCTAACTGAGCATCCATGGACAAATAAGTCAGATTCACTGAGGCTGCACCCAGCATCCCACAGCACCCAAAGTATCTATAGCACATCCCCCAGAGGTCTTGTGGTGTCATGCACAAGGCTTACTCCACCACATTTTCAGTGTATCTGCACTGCAATACAATACCTACACCTTACACAAAAGCTCTTTTTGTCCTTGCCATAATTTAAAAATGATTGCTCAGTCTTTAATGGATTTTAGATTCTCTTTTACATTTAGGTATTTGGCAGACACCCTAAACCAGAGCAACTTACATTTTTATTTCATTTTACATCTGAGGGTTAATGGCCTTGCTCAAGGGCCCAACAGGGACAACTTGGTGGTTGTGGGATTTGTACCTGGGACCTTCTGAACTGTAGTCCAATGCCTCAACCACTGAGCTACCCCGATACCTCTTTTAAACCCGTAATGTGCAACAAATACTTAAAGGTGTTCGCCATTTGCTGATCTTGCCTATGGTTATGTTTAGATTATTAGTAATTAGCTTGGAAACCTGGAGCCATTGCTTTGTTTAAAGAAGCAAGTTCTTTCACACTCATTCTTTTCCTTTCAAGCCATGTTGTTACCATTTTGCTTATCCTTATGATGTATTTTTGTTGGTAGCATAGAAAAATAGACATACAGATAGACAGAAAAAATTTACTTAATCCTGTTCCTAAATCTGCATAAAAGGACGATTGCATCAGGAAGGTTAATAATCCATCATAGAATCATTTCTATATTTATCCACTTTTTCCCATAGAACATAAATATAAAAGTTCTACAGGATTCCAATTTATTTTTAAACATGAATTATATGTAAAATATAGTTCTTTGGGAATTGTAGAGAACATTTCTAACCGTGGAATATGTTCAGTGGGGTTAAAGGGCTTTGCACAGGACAATCGATTTCCTCCACTTCACCCTCGGCACGGCATGTCTTCATGGACTTTACTTTGGGCACAGGGACACTGGCATGCTAGGACAGGTTTGGTCCTGTTAGTTTAAAAAAAAAAGAAATGGTCAAGCTACAGCATTCTACACAGCACAGCATTGTGAGAAGTAGTACATACTTTCCTGTTGAATATTGATATTGACATTTTTTGCATCACAATTAAAAAGAAAAGATGTATTATAATGGGCAAAATGATAGACGTTACCATTATTTGTTGTGTTTTGCTTTTTAACTCTATTTTTCTAACACAAATTAAGATTACACTTGGATTTGCTTGATTAATCACTATGTAAATCAATCTGATGTACTTATATAATCTTTTAAGTGTCTTATTAAATACAACATTGTGGTGCTCTGACTCCGTACTTGAGCACATTGGAGGTTAAGGTATGAATAGATCAAATGTAGGTCTGCATGATATGGACAAAAATAGCATTTTACTGATCTAGAATGTTCACATTGCAGGGTTCTGTACTGCAGTACTGCATCATGATGAACAGCCATGAAGAAAGCACGGCACCTTTTATAAATAGTTTTAGGACAAATGTAATTAGATACATTAAAAATCTGAGTGGCCTAGTTTCCAAAAAAGCACTGTAAGGTTAAGATCACATTACTTATTTGAGAAAGAGAGAGAGAGAGAGAGAGAGAGAGAGAGCAAGCCTGATGTTATGCTCAATATAACATGTGATCTTTGTGCTGTAGTGAATTTTGGGAGACTTCCAGAATTTTGGAAAGCCCTGTTTAATGTTTAGCGATGGCTGTAACACACGTTTATTTCCAGATGCTTCTGAACATGCATTTGAGTGAATATTCACCTTATTAAAACAAGTTTATTACTCAAGGCACTAAAAAGAAACAGGAGGCTCTCAATACTGCATTAAATTAGTCTCAGTGTACTTTTATTAGCTCATCTTACTCAGCCGAAGATTATTGTGTTTTTCTTTTATTTTGCTTTTTATTAGAATTTTATGGTCCTACTTTAGTTTATTATTGTGTCTGAGTCAGTGAATAATGCTATGGAGCACAAGGGGTTTTATACACACACACACACACACACACACATATACATATATATATATATATATATATCTGTTTTATGCACTATGTGTATAATAATAATAATAATAATAATAATTTAAAAAATAATAATAACAATAGTAATATGACAGGCTACCTTTATTTCCCTATATAATCCCCTGCAACACTAGTCCACTTATCCCAGCGTTTCACTAATGCTCAGATACCATCAAGGGAGAAAGTTTTCTCAGGACGCCTCCGTACGCCATGATCAGACTGCCTGCTTCACATCTGAAACGCTGGCCTCCTAGGAACTCCTTTAATGACCCAAAAATGCAGAAATGGCTTGGCACGAGATCAGCACTATACCGGAGATGTGGCAATAACACCCAGCCAAGTTCCTGTAATCTGTGAATTATGTTTGTGAATGATTGGGTGTACAGTTCTTACAGACAGATGTGTCTCTTATGTAAGCTGGTGAGAAGTTATCCGCCGATTTTCAAGGATCAGGCGTTCCACTCACTGAACGTTCTCGGGAACAACTGCAATGGGCTCCGAGCTGCTTCAGCCGGGATCGTCATACACGGATGAATGCACCATTTGCACCATTCAAATACTGCGGCTAAGAGTCTCATTACTGTAGTGTGCTTGAAGTCTGTAAACGACAATTGGGGATACGCCTTCATTCATGAGTCCTGGTTTGGCTTGAATGTTCCTCATCATCATCATCATCATCATCATCATCATTATAGTAATAATAATAAGAAGAAGGCACTGTGGCATGGTGGTTAGCATTGTGTTCCCACAACTTAAAAAAAAAGGTTCAATTCCCACCTTGAATTTGTGTGTGGATTTTGCATGTTCTCTCCATGCTTGCTAGTTTTACTCCTGGTACTCCTGTTTTCTCACACGATCCAAATACATGCAGATTAGACTAATTGCCATTTTCCAGCATGTGAGTGTGTGTGTGTGTGTGCGCACGCTTGTACCCTGCGAGGAATTGGCACCCTGTCCAGGGTGTACCCTGCCTTGTGCCAAAAGTCTCCTGGGATAGGCTCCAGGCTTCCTGCGACCCTGTACAGGAAAAGTGGTATAGTAAATGAATATTAATAATAATCATCATAAAAATAACACTGAAGGTGACGCCCACTCAAAAAAAAGAATAGGAATAAAATTATATTCCTTAAAATGGAAGAAATGTTTTTTTGTATGTAAATTTGAATGTCGAATGATGACAGTGTAGAAACTTTCAAACACAACCAGTGAACCAAGCATTTAACCAAATAGTAGAAATCATCCATTTATTTATTGCTTATTACAGCATGAAGTATATTACAGGCTGCCAGCGATGAAACTGACCACTTCCCATCAGCCCCAGCAAATAATGTGACTTCAATTCATCATACCGTCCTGACCCCTCACATCTGTTTTGTGTTCCCCCTAATTAGCACCACTATTTATGCCAGTAAATAGTTTTGCCAGTTTTTGTAGTATGTTGCATATTTGACATGTCATGGTTCTTCTCCTTTCTTTTTGGATGTATTTATGATTATAGTCTCATTTATGAAACTAAACATCTGCAGGGTAGAAATCATCAACAGTAGAAATCACAGCTATAATTAATAGTGAAAGTAGGAGCATTTCCACACAAGCAATATGATGAGCACTCACTGGATTGGGACTAAACAGCTGTGTTCTCACTTGTTAGTGAGACTAATCAAAAAGTAAGTCTTCAGTTTGCTAAGGATTGGACTAAAGATAAAGATTGGATTTGTCACCAATGGGAAAAGAGCAATGGGATGCATCAGTGTTAGAATGGAATCCACATAAAGCGATGCACCCATCATGCATAGCACCCAGTGTACAAGCCTCTGGAGGGAGTGTAATGATCTGTCTTTGGGATGTGCTAGAGAAGAACTTCTACTCGCCCATCATCAATACAAGATTCTGGCCAAAAATAAAGGCAACTCTGGATGTAAATGAATTTTGTGATGTTGTGTAATATTGCCAGAATACAATGTTGCCACAGAGTATGTGATCAAATGTAACATTAACGTGTATAACTTTTTTTTGCCAGGCAGTCTACAAAAACCTGCTTCAGAGTCATGCTGTTAGCGAAAATAAATGAACACTTTCTGACAAGTCAAACTGAATTTAAATTTAAACTGCTTGTGGTGTAAACTGTATAATATCTGCAAAACTATAATGGAACAAACGGAACCTTATTATGGGATGGATACGATTTTTAAAAATATTATTGGATTATAATATGTACTGCATGACTCCTAAAATTAAACATTATGATAAGTAATGACTTGGTTATTCATTTTAGATGATCTGTGTAATTATTTGCTCACAAATAAGTGTTTACTCCTCCAGTACAATTTCATTAAGAACATAAAGGCAATTCTAATGATTTGATTATTTATTTAATTACTGTATCTATTTATTTATTTATTTATTTTTACATTTGGATAGGACATATAGATTTAATCCCACTAAACAATCTTGTGTGTGTGTGTGTGTGTGTGTGTGTCTATTTAGTTGTGCCTTATGTCTAAGGTACCTGAGCTGCCTGAATTATTTTATTGATATCCGCAGCAGCACTGAGTGATGAAGGTTTTTTTGTGAGTTAACAGAGGAGGAAGAGGAGAATAAAACAGTAGGAGGAAGAGAGAGGTGTAAGCATCTCAGGAAACATAGCTGCAGCTGTTATGGCACTATATATAGGGATGATATGTGGGTGCTGCTGCTTGCTTTGTAAGGATTCGTACACCTTTTTGCTCTTCTGAGATTGCGGGTCTTTCGGGAGTGTATTTAAAGAAGGGCAACTTTGCTGAGTACGCACAAGTGAACCGGGATGCTGCGTGTCAGGATGCTCATGTGTGTCTCTGCAGTGTGCTCTTAATGAAAGGGGATTTATCCAGACCCGAGAGATGTACTGACTATCTCATCTCTTCTTATTTCAAACATGCTTTAAGAGGGTTTCTTTCTGTTATGAATGGTTTCTTATCAGGTGCTGTTTAGCCTTAACTTAACAATTAAACCTATATTTTTTATTCATTTAATCTTTGAAATCATGTCACCATAGACAACAGTACTTGTCTTCGAGGTTTCTTTTTCTGACAAGCTGCATTTTGCTTTTAATTAAGTAATGGGAAAAATCTGGGGCAGAATGTATCATTTTTAAGTATGGAATTAATAAATGCAAAATAGTGGTTAACTAAAAGGCCTTTAAAAATAAGGACATTAATGATGTTCTAATAATATACTTGGTGGCACGGTGGCTTAGTGGTTAGCCTTGCACGTCCAGGTCCTGGGTTCGATTACCGCGTTGGGTCTGTGTGCATGGAGTTTGCATGTTCTCTCCGTGCTTGGTGCCAACCCCATGCTTCCTCCAGGTTCTCTGGTTTCTTCCCACAGTCCACAAACATACAGATTAGGCTAATTGGCGATCGCAAATTGCCCATAGTGTGTATATGTATTGACTGGCCATTGGCCTCCATGGTCCCTAGTTGGACTACAGAGGTTCCCAAGATAGATGGATGGGAATACCAACTTGTATCTTGTAGTGCAAAGCTTGTATTTCATAAAAACTTCAAATAATTCTTTTGAGTGTGTGAAGCTGCTTTGCGACAATGTCAATTGTTAAAAGTGCTATACAAAGGGCCTACGAGTGGCACAGTGGTAAAGTGCTTGCCCTATCATCCGGAGATCGCTGGTTTGGTTCCCGGGTGATGCTGTAATTGTAATAAGCTGATTGGCCGAGCTCTCTCAGAAGGGAGGGATGAGAGGTACTTAGTGCTCCCACATTAATCACGACTCTACAGCCAATCAGGGGCGTCTGTGAGCTTGCGCACCCGGAAGGAGCGGATAGCGCTGTCCTCCGAGTGTGTTACGCCGCCCCTAACGGTGCGTGAGCGAGCAGTTCGAAAAGATGCAGTCAGCTGGCGTCACGTGGTTCGGAGAATACGTGTGATAGTCTTCGGCCCTCCCGACTGAGTGGTTGTAGTAGTCTTAATGTGGGGATTGGAAACGACTAAATTAGGGAGAAAATCGAGGAAAAATCCCCCAAAAAAGGTAGGAAGTTTCCTCATTCACAAGAAATTTCATGACAAGTCTCAGGAAGATATGAACGCTCCTCACATTAAATAAACATCTCCTTCGTTCTATCAGTAATCATCTGTCACAAAAGTCTCTGTGCAAGTTAGTACCAAAGAAACAATAATGTATGAGGAAGACAGCATTAATATAAAGCTCTGATTTGCCTAGGGACGATTTATCTTTTTTGTTTTTGGAGGTAGGAGGAAACTAGAGATCCCCTCACAGGCAGAAAGAATCGAACCAGGGACCCAGTATAAATACTAACCCTCATAAAGCATAAAAAAATTACCCGTTCTATTAGTATATTACATAGACAAAAGTTTTTTAAAGCAGTTTTTTTGTTTTTTTTCTTGTAGCTAAGGTGTAAAATATTATTAAAGCCTTACTGTTACAGTTATCTCACCAAAGCCAAAAGCCTCACTGCTTCATGTCTAATAGCAGTCTGGAAAACATTAAGTCACTTTCCAATAGATGTTTCATATTTTTTCAGCATTTTTTCAGCAAATAGGAGGTGGATCAAGGTGCAAAGCCACATCACTCTGAGAGCTAGAGGCCTGCTACTGACTTCAGAGGAAATTCCGATTCACTGATGTGCTCTGGGTGGTCCGTTCACAGCAGGAAGTGCAGATCTGAAGCTGGAAACCACAGGACAGTTCTGAGTTCCTGTCTTTCTGAACACCAGCACAATCAGCATATTAATCTCAAATCTGAAGTCAACCACTTTTAAAGACAAACATCTTGTTCTGATGTCTTTTTACTGTTCATCAACACGCTGGACGGATAAACCCAGTTGTATATTACAGTATGTCTCAACGACATATTCCATTTCATTCAGACGCTCCGGCTACTCCAGCTTCTTACTATGATTTTACCAGATATATAATCAGCCTTGTAACCATTCATAAATAACTTCCAACTAATATGACATAAAACGTTAGGGGCGATTATTTCACCACTATTACACCGGGCTCCGAGCTAATACACAGAACGGGTAGCAGTCTGGATTAAATATTGGTGGGTGAAAAATAGTTGATCTGACCCTGTAATAAATGGGGAGAAAATTGAATAATTGTAATTATTCTTAGGATTGATTTCTAAGTTGGATTTATACTTAATATGTATTATGTGCTTTTTACTATAAAGCTCAGAAGATTTTATAGGTAATAAAAGGGATGAGTATCTTGTATTGGCTGATGCTTAAGATTACACTTTCAATATCGATATTTTAAAAATGTATTAAAAATGACAAATCATAGTTCTTAAATCTATTAGAATAAAACCAGCTACTGCAGCAAGCTACTGTACAACATGACAATAATAATAATAATAATAATAATAATAATAATAATAATAATAATTATTAATGTCCAATTATTGTTTTAATGATCAAAAACTATACATAAAGCTTAATATGATTGTTGTCTACATTTCTAACATTTTGGAGTAAAAAAGCGATTTTAATCTGTCTCGCCAAACGCATCATTTTACCTGCTGATATCTGATTACAGCCTGAGTGGATAAAAGGCCAGTGGTTCTAAACCTTGAACCTGTGGGATCACCTGCAATCCTGCATATTGCAGTATTTTACCTGCTCTATTACACACTTTAATTCAGAATATGCTGTTAATTAGCCTATTAGTTAAATCAGGTGTAATGGAAGATGAGAAGATACTAAAATGTGCAGGGCAGGTGGTTCTGGAGGATCAGGGTTGAGAACACTGGATTAGGCTTTTATGTCCGTTTTGCTCTGGAATATTAATAAATTAATGAAAGCCTAATATTCTGTATGTTCTGTATATGATACATAGCTGGCAAGGATTAAGACATCTTTAGGTAAACTCCCCCAATAGTTTTTTTTTTGATGAAATATATTTCTGGCTGGTGGCGAGGTGGAGTAGTAAGCAGGGTCGATTTCTGCCAAGCTTCTGTGTGCATGGGGTTTGCATGTCCTCTCTGTGCTTGGGAGTTTCCCCCGGGTTCTCCGGTTGCCTCCGACAGTGCAAAGACATGCAGATTGGGTTAATTGGGGTTCCCAAATTGCCCATAGTGTGTGTGTGTGAGTGTGTGTGTGCCCTGCGATAGATTGGCACCCTATCTAGGGTGTACTCCGCCATGTGCCTAAAGTCTCCGGGGACCCTGTTTACAGGATAAGCAGTACAAATTCCTGAATTCATATTTATGGTTTTAAAGAAGATGTGCCCAAGTATTCCTGCAATACTTTGATTGGGAATAACCAGGGATCCCAAGACAATATTATCATGATACCCATGTGCTGATTGGATTTGTATTGCGGTTCTGTAAGTATCCGTGACTGAATAGATTCTTCCCCATCTCTATGCAATAATAAGAAAAAACATTCCAGCCAAAAGCCAGCCATTCTTTTTTCCATAACCCAGCCACAGTAACATTGAATGGGTGTTCCCAGACCTCAAAACACACTCATGCTTAAGGGATCAACATTGACATCATTCCTTTTAAACCTGTACTTTCTCTGAAGTTACCCTAGTCAGTAGTCCAGAACCTACTGCTAACAAAAAACTGTCTATGAACAGAAGTGATGTGCTATGAAAAGTGGTCATGGCAGCAATGTAACCCCAGGGATACCTGAAACTCTGAGGTCTTATTCCAGGAGAACACAAGAACACCACTGACTGGCCTGGGGATACAAAACAGGTGTCTTTTTTTACTGCCTGAGAAAGTATGATGTGTAAACGTGTGACTAAGGACAAGTTAAAAAGACAGCGACACAACAGCATTCTCCCTCTCTCTCTCTCTCTCTCTCCAGCGAGCCGTGAGCGTCCACATGGCTTTAAGTGGAGAAGGAGAGAAAGAGTGAGCCACAATGGAATGCCAGTGCTCCGCTTGCCAAGAACACTTTTCCCATGCATCAGAGAGCCAAGACTTCCCTCAGCCAGCCAAGAATAGCACCGCTGTCCTAACACACTCACTGAGGCCTACACATGCACACACATCCCTCATGTCTGGAGTAACAGAGCTCTTAAAGGCCCACCGGGTGCTTTCCATAAACTATAAATGAGATCTCGATCTTAAAAGGGCAGGTGGACAGTGCAAAAAAAGACAGAGGCGTCCAAATTAGTTCTGAGTTATGAGTTAATAGATGGCTTGCTGAAAGCTAAAATAAGCACAGTGCACATCAAGGTCCTAGTCATAAATTTCCCCATAAGTCGTTCCGAGTTGCCAAAAAGAGATTGTGGTAAACATGTATTTTTATTGCATGATGTACTCCTTTGGTACTTCAGCAGATTAAAGATTTCGAATGCAGAGATTGGAAATACAGTCTCTTTTGTTACTGTACATGGAATTCATTACTTGGCCAAATGGAAAGAAGTGTGCAAGAAACCTAATCGGCGACGTTAAAAACTGTTAGCTAAGATATCCCTAAGCTACGTAGCAAGTTAAGTGTATTAATACACATTAAGAATGAGACAGTATTATCTTCTTCTAACAAAGTTTTTAACGTGACTCATTGTATTCTGCGACCTTGACACAAGGTCAAGTCACTGAGACGGTCATAAACCTGAGTACTCAAGTCTGGCTATTTCACTCGGCTTCATCTGTATTTCCACATGGCCATAAGTGTTCCGAATTCTGTGTACACAAATTAATCGGACTAGTAAAAATCGATTTATTGGCAACCAGAGGGCATCATGGCCGATGTGTGTAGCGCGGCAGGTGGTGGGCTTCTAAAGCCTGCTCTACAGATACAGCATTGCACCAACATGAAAACTGAAAACTTCTGTGAAGGTTTTTTTTCTTTTCCGTGTTTAAACCTACTTGGCATCCATTAACAAAAAATCCCAGATTAAAAGTCTGCTTGTCCCAAACTCAATTTGATTCAAAACTCGATTGCATTGCATTTAGCGTAGTTGTAGGACTCTGTGGTGACGTCCAACGTCAGGCTAGGTTGTAATTGAAAGTTAGAATGACTTTGCTCATAACATCACATGAACAACCCAAACAAAAACGTTGCACAACCTCAAAATTTTAACCGTTATTTGGAGCATTTATTCCAATTAATATCTACTCGCACACCGTCTGACCACATTCATGGTCCATTACGTTTCTAACAGGGTTTAGAATCTGATTAGAGATAGGGACGAACACAACAGCTTCCTGCACACAGTGCATGCATCTCATTTCACTCATCTCTTAGTGTTATAATGTTACCTTTCTGTTAATATACTGTATATACTGTATACAGTACAGGCCAAAAGTTTGGACACACCTTCTCATCTATCTGTCAATGTGTTTTCTTTATTTTCATGACCAT
>JAOVVB010000018.1:5743976-5767099 GCA_028570985.1 Heterobranchus longifilis | reverse complement strand
CAAGTGGTGCTTTAAATCACACTGGCATCAATGGGAGGTGAATCGTTTAGTGCTTTAGCCCTTAAATTATTAGCTTTTTTTCTTCCTTCATCCCAAAAGGACTGCTTTTTTGTTAATATATAGATCTGAGTACAGCATCCTTGAATGTTAAATGTTAAAAAATACATCAAATTAAATGTTATGCATTATTATTATTATTATTATTATTATTATTAATTCATGTATCAAAACGTGCTGCAAACATGTTCATCCAACTTTAATTTCCTGTCAGCCAGATGCAAATATTTCCACACATATGACGTACAAATATCTTATAAAACATCAAACTTATGCCATCCGAATAGGGCTATTCAACCAGCACACATCAACATACACACAACCATCGTATATCTACCTATACAACAATGCACACACATTTTCACACACGAAAACATATATACACACAACCGTTACAACCCCTGGTTTGAATGGTCACAATGAGAGCTGGATTGAGAGCCACAGGGCTTTTCCCAGCTCCTGGGTGAAACCTTCTGTCGGCTGATCTCAGCCAACCTGCCACTGCTCTCTATGGTGAAGCTGGCACTGGCATCAGAGGGTCACCACATTTTCCCACAGAGAGGAGCTCCTATCACATCCTCTTACTGCACTGCCGATCTGCTTACACTCACAAACACACACACGTGCACCGGCACAAATGCACACATCACCTCCTGCCCAGCTACTGCCCTGCTGCTCTCCCAGGCCATCTTCCTGCTCACTATAATTTATTCATGTGCTGAAATACACTAATACAACTGGTTCAATATTAATAAGCCTACATTTATTTAGCACGTCCACAGAAAGGATACAGCATGAGAGGACTCAGTTAGTCATTGTCATTGCCTCAGAATCATTTATGTAAGAATGTAAGTTAGCAGATGTCTCCAGTTTTCCAATGAATGACATCATAATACAATATCCAAATCTTAGTAGGAGCAAGAAAGATCCGATTAAGGGAGAAAAGTCTTTTCACTCTTTCTCTGTCTTCCATGCAAAGAGGCCATCCATTATTATTGTTACTTTCGTAACAAGTATGTGAAGCACCATAGGTGAAAATAAATGATTGAAGGTTGTAGGTGCAAATTGGTTAAAATGAAAGTGGTTCCGGTAGAGGTAAAAAAAATAAAAATCGTTTTAGAAGTAATGATAACATTGGTTCTACCTGACATATCTGAAAACCCAGTGCTCAGTTTGATGTCTGTTTTAAATGTTAACTACAAAGACAGATTATTAATGTCTTTAGCCAAATGCCTTGTGTCACATACATCTGTAACATCAAAGAGGAAAAGTAATTAACATGTTCCGGGGAGAACAAAGAAAAAGGAAGTTTGTCTGGACACAGGCTGTAGGAGGTATTGCTATATAGGGAAGGAGGAAGCGCTTGAAAGGATTCGACACCATCTAGGGGAGGTGCAAGGATAGAATAATCCTACAGAGGTTGAACAATGAAAGCATGCCTTGGAATGTCACAGGCTAGGAGAAGTGTCAGAAAAAACATAACACTTCTCTCATACTTATGCTGAGGTTTACTGATTTTTGCCTAGATACTGTATATTAATACACTAATTTTAAGTATGAGATGTCACAATGGAATAGTTGTTAGCACTGTGGCCTTACACCTCGAGGGTCAAGAGTTTTTCCCCATGCTTGGTGGGTTTCCTCAGCGTACACTGGTTTCCCCCTACCAGGTGTACCCCATCTACTACCCCGAGTCCCCTGGGATATGCCCCGTGTACAGGATAAAGTTCTCTAAGAGTTAGAAGGCTAAGTACAGAAAATTCTTTACTCATGGTTTGCCTGTAGGGAAACCAGCATCAATGCTGTAGTGAATAAAGAAACCAACTAAACTAATGGAAAGACTCTATTAAAGACAATAAACTGATCTGCTTTGTTTAAGCAGCATCTGAAATGATCCCTGATCTGTTTTAATTTGACACCATCCCCAAATTGTTAGAATGATTTGGACATGGTAGGCAGGGGAGTTTAGAGACATGAGAAAGGAAGACATGTGGCAATGGTTGTTTTACTTTATGTTAATCAGAGAGAAACAATGAGAGAATAAACATATTAGAGAGGCCAGTTGATGGGTTCCTGCCAGCCCAGATTTTAGTAAAAGGCTCACCACTGACTGTAGAACTCAAGGTGCTTGAGTGTCTACAAGTGGCTGTAAACTAAATGTTTTTTTTTATCAGGTGGGACATAAATGGGGCAGGGAGAACTCTTGAGGTTGGGTGTCCAAGGTATTTAGAAACATAGGCTGTGCTTTAGCATTAGTAGTTGTGCAGTGTTAACATCAGGAGGACTAAAGATTAAAGTTAGAATGATGGACAGTTTGAACATCTCCCGCTTTGTCAGTGCTGCTGTTGAAGTGCTGTTGAAGTCTTGTTGAGCTGCAGAATGGCACAGATGGCCCGTCGTGCCAGTTGGTACTCTGAGCCACGATTTGTTGCTTACTGTTAGAATTTGAAGAGGACTAAATGAAGTTTGTTCTGCTTTGAGGAAATCCAGTTGAATGCTTGTGTTTTTCTGAGCCTTAGCTGCTCACTCTTCATTGGTAGATGGTTTGAAATAAGTGTTCAGGGGGGTTCTTCTCTTATTTAGAAATCCCATTGGAGTTCGATTGACCTGCATTGAGCATAATGGGAGGTAGCACACTGTCTATATGTGTCTGTAATTTATCTCAAAGGTTTAAACTTTTTGTGTTTTTTGTTACATGGAGTTAACATTGTCTGGCCGGAGCTGAGAATTTTCTTGTTGAGTTGAAGGACCTGTCTTGGTTTGTGTAGCAGAGCTCAAAGCCTTGCCTTGTCCAGGAGATTTAGAGTCTTCCAATGTACTCCTTTAAAACTTTTCTCTGATATTCGCAAGCACACTCCTGCTTTCATATGATCCACGTTAGCATCGTTTATCTAAATCCAGCACTTCTTCGATGTCTTGAACTAATCGTTGATACTTCATTAGCATGTGCCTTATAGCATTATGATGCAATTTTATGTCACAGACATCATGGCCACTACACAGCTGAAGAACAGCACTACTGGCACATATACCAACTGATCAGTCTCACTGTATACAGGCCTGCATATCCTCAACCTTTAGCAGCAAATGTCTGGAATTTGTTTGCTGATGGTATGTTTTAATGTGTGGTTACCACACCCTCTGCACCAATAGCACTGTTCCTCTTCTGCAAATAATGACTGGTTGGTCTGGCAACCATCATATTGATTGGACAGTTTAATCATCTCATGAAGTTGTAGGGCAGAGAATACTTATATATTAAAAAAAGCCAACACCTTTGGTTCAGACCTTTTGATTCAGACGTTCAAGTTGGGCTTGCATGGCAGCTGCTTGGGGTTTATGAGCATGTCCAGATATTTGGGGCAGATAAGCTGCCTCTCAGAAAAAAATCTTGTAGGTTTCAGCTATCTCATCTGCACGGGAAGAACACATACAGCCCAGATTTATTAAATACTTTTAAACACATTTTAAATATATCACTATTAAGTCAGCATGCCATTTTATTTAATCTCATACCACACTTATAAAACTACATCAGCAGCATACGGATCTGAAAAAGCCACCATGAATGGGTTTATGAGGCTCTTTCACCCATGATCAATTAAATTCTACAGCTAGCAATCATGGATCTAAATGGTGCAATCATATTCCAATAGGCATGTTAATGAATCTGTTGTGCTTCTATCTGTTGTCCTAGCTATCATATTGGTTCTTTATTTTGGCGATGAGAGTGCTTTTTAGATGAGAAAACAACAACAAAAGAGATTATAACTCTGATACCCCAAACATTTTTTTGTAGACCATTATAAAAACAATACAGACAGCCTAGCCTAGTTACAAATAACCAACACATTATTGTACGCATTTAAATATTGAGCCTAATATTTAAAAAAATAATAATTATGATCAGTGGATATGAACGCAATTTATTTAAATGTAAATTGGCTTCAAGAAAGATTGAGAATGTTGGCTTCATCAAACACCTCTTTAAAGCTATTCTCTTGACATTTATTGTTATTAAATGTTAAAAGGATTTCTAAAATATGCTGCTTTTCCATGGAGATATTCTAAAATGCTTAATCGAAAATTTACAATTAACATGGCTTAATTTATCAAAAACAACAATCATGTGGCACAAAATGTCTCATACACTTACTACTATCCACTGCCCAAAGGTCAAAACACTTGTCATACACTATATGAAGAAAAAAGTATTTGGCCAAACCTGTTTGAATTATAGAATTCAGGTGTTTCAATCAGGTCCCTTATCCCCAGTAAAGGGCAATGGCAAGGGCAATACCAAGACATCTTGGGCAATGCTATGCCTTCAACTGCAACAGTTTGGGGAAGACCTTTTTCTATCCCACCATCACTGTGCCGCAGTGCACAAAGCAAGAACTATAAAGATATGGTTTGATGAGTTCGGTGTGGAAGAACTTGTCAGGCCCTAACATAGAGCCCTGACCTCAACCCCATCGAGTACCTTTGGGATGAACTGGAACGAAGATTGCGAGACAGGCCTTCTCGTCCAACATCAGCGCCTGATCTTATAAATGCTCTACAGAAAGAATGGGTACGAATTCCCACAAAAACACTCCAAAATCTTGTGGGCAGCCTTACAAGAAGAGTGGAAGCTATTATAGCTGCAAAGGGGGACCAACTCCATGTTGAAGTATATGTATTTGGATACAATGTCATTGCAGGGTTGGCCAAATACTTTTGGCTGTATAGTGTGAATAGGTACTCAATAATTTTTATAAGCCTATGTGCGGATTTAAGCTAAAGTACAAATGTACACTATAAAAGCTATAAAGCTACACAATGTGGTACACGTCACAAGAAAACTACATTGTAATCATGAGATAATAAAATTTATATAATAATGCATGGCCTCTCTGAGTTTAATAGTTTTCATTGACAGGAACAATAACATAACAGGAAAGCATAACTAAAATATAGTAGAAATGTATACTTCTAATGCAACATTATTGCACACAATCCCCCTTTTATTAGATTTCTGGTAATGCTGAGGCAATAGGACATCAGGAGTTCATTCAATTGGACTTCTTTCTTATTATGTAGAAATGTTTCACTACTCATCCAAGTAGCCTCTGAAGTCTGAAGTCTCGGTAGTAAAACATTTCTCCCTAACAAGAAAGCAGACCAGTTGACATGACTCAACTCCCAAATAACCACACCTGGATGACTGAGAATATTCCAGACAACAATTACAATTCTGTTCAGTTACTCTAAACATGAACAAATCAGTAGTACTTGTATATTAACACTTAATTCACTATTATGTACTACTAATGAATACTTGGCACTGTTGCCTCGCACCTCCAGGGTACTCGAGGGTTCTCCCTGTGCTTGGTCGGTCTCCTCCAATGACTCCCGTTTCCTCCTAGAGTCCAAAGACATGCAAATTAGGCTAATTGGTGTTTCCACATTGGCCATAGTGTGTGAGTGAGTGTGTAGCCTGGATCGGGTGCCCTGCAATTTATTGGCACCTGATTTAGGATGTATCCTGCCTTGTTCCCCGTGTTCCCTGGGTGGGCTTCAGGCCTCCCACGACCCTGTACAGGATAAGCGGTATAGAGAATGATTGAGAGTATACGTGAGTGAGTGGGAATACTTGGCAATTACTTAATAAGTAATGATTTACACGTTTTTATTATTGTAATTTTCATCATTCAGAAGGAAAAATAACAGACACTTGTAGTAAAGAATGATGAGAGGTATAATCTAATTCTACTAAACACCGAAGCTTTAGCAAGAGCCTCATTTGTAAGTCAGTGTGCAAATAGATTCATAATGTTTCTGCTTCATGCATACAGGAGTCCAATGAGAAATCTTGCTGAAAGCAATTTTGGCGAGAAAATTGGCATACTCCTGGAGATTTCTTGGAACTGCTGGGCTCTCTTTAAACTCCTCAAGCCTCTCTTCAATCTCGGCAAAAAGCTACAGAATTATCGGACTTGCCGATTCCTTCCACTTTACACAAGAAATAAATTGATGCACTTCACTTGTAGGGCTCTCCTGACACTTGTAGAATCACTCCTGAGCCACTCCTGAGGCACTCTCCAAAGTCTCTGAAGGACAGCGGTGGCGAGATTGAGGAGTGACTGAGAATATTGAGGACTAAATGAAAACGAGTTCAGCAACAACATCTTCTACTTGGTGGGAGTTCTGGAGAATGAGGAAAGAGTAGGAGAATGATCTACAAAATCCAGGAGATAGTTGGAGAGATCAAGGAGATGTTGGCGAGAACTTCCACTAGGGGTCATGGGGCACATACAGTGCTAACGGCGTTCTCTTGTGCCTTGCTCATGGCACTCCTTATTTCTGATATTTGCAAAACCATCAGATCGGCAGGATCTTGCTGTACACTCGCGGAGAGCTCCTTGTTTTCTTCAAAGCTCTCCTAAAATCTACAATTTTCTTGCCAAAATCACTCTTTACGAGCTTTCTCGTCTGACTCCTGTACGTGTAAAATATATGGTTTTAGTCTATGTAAGTTATCTCTGGGTTCCAGAACAATATCGTAAAAGTGACCAAAATAGTTTTGCAAAGATATACAGATTTCACACATTTTCCCCCTAACTTCATATGTAATACAGTATAACAGCCAGGACTTGATCTGCTTCTTGAGTTTTCCCCAAGAAACTAAGTAAGAGACATCTATCTCAGACAAAATCTTTTCCATAAATACATGCACAAGCTTTCATATACTTGCTTTAAATACCATCATTATGCTGAATTCAGCAACTTTATACCACAGCATGGCTGAATTTCTTAAACGAGGAAGTGTTATGCAGTTCAATATAACCTCGGCCCTGACAGTATTTTCTGCTATAATATAAATGATAGATTTACATTAATGCACTTTTTCAAAATAAAAATGTGATGTTATTTTCTTTAATAACATCACACAAGGACTTGGCTTCACATATTTTTTAATGCTGATAATAAACAGATTTTAAAAACATGTTAATATTTAAAAAAGAGAATGTTTGATTTCTTGCATGATTATATATTATTTGTGTTATGTACCATTTAAAGAAGGAGTCTCCAGTGTCAGTGCTTGTAACAATGAGTTATAAGGTCCTCCACAGGAGAGTCTTTGAGCTTTACTGTTTATTATTAACATATCAAGCAGTTTTTTTTTTTGTTTCTTTTGCTTGTTTTTTTTTTTATTATTAACTTTAAAAGAGGGAAAGCATGCGGCTGGTGTAAAACCCCTGTTTATAGCTGCTGTAACATAAGTGATAACAGGAACGTATTTCTCTCACGGATGTTGTGTAACATTAATTGTAAACTATATTGTTAAAAAGCATGATGTGCTGCTCAAATTCTTATGTTTAATTTCAGGCGAATTGCTGTGATATAGAGTAGGAGAAAAACTACATTTCGGGCTATGCTTCTATGTGACAAACCACCCCATTGTGGATTATTTTCCTAGAACAGCTCAGCCCAAAGTGGGTTATTCCTGACTTATCATTAACGCAACTTCCAGTTTAACTAAACAGCTCAATCTCCAGTGTATATTTAACACTTTTGAATCTCATGTGTCCAACTGTACCTATATAAGCCTATATGTAGGGTGTTAATTCAACACTGGGAAGTTTGCCATGTATTATCACTGCCTTCAAACTTTGCTAGAATGAAGGTGAAATAATGACGCTGACCTGCATTAAAGGGAAAAAAAAAATCTGGTATTTGTCTTTCTAGATTATAGTAAACCATGGAAAAGATTTTGGATGAGGCTTACTTGCATAACTTTTTGTCTACATTTCCCTCATAGCGCCAATGTCAGACAACATATTTGAAGTTATAATGGACAACCTTTGCTGGGGCTATACCAAAAGTAATGCAAAACAGTGATTTTTTTTTTTATTAACTGACATAGGTCACAGTAACTCTTCGTCTATAAAAAGGTACTACTCAAAATAGTCTTCATGACAAGCGTTGCATTTGCGCCATCATTGACACCAACTCTTGAACCCCTTTGTCACTGTTGACGGTCTCCCATTGCAAGACTGGTTTCTTTAAACACTTTTAACCATCTTCATCAATCTGTGCACGTTGCTCTTGTCAATGGTGTCATATCTGTCATCACTCTGTAATGCATTGTGAAGCTATCAACTGCAACAAAGGAGATCTTCCAAAAAGATTCTAACTAAGTGTTGGGTTCAAGGCTGGTGCACATGCATCACTTGTGATGGAGACTATGTTGAGTAGAACATTTGTATAAGGGAAGAGTTACTCCGCCAACATGTGCAATTTGAACCACCTACAGTATGTCAATTAATAAAATGTTATGCCCACTTTTGCATTACTTTCAGTACAACCTTCGGAGAACTATTGTAAAACTATTGTAAAATGTTTTCACTTAACCGTTTTTTTCACTGCCATTGCTTATAAATATCATAATCATTCATCCTCAGTAAGTGCTTTATCCTGGTCAGGGTTGCGGTGGAGCTTGACCTGTCTTGACCTGTCATGTGTTTAAATACACTGCTAGTCAAATTTTTTCTGCATCCTTATAATTTGTTCTATTTTTTAGTGTATTCTTAGACAAAAAAAAAACTACAAATAGCGATTGAATAAATAAAGCTCTATCTTTTTGGAACTGTCTCATTGGATCCAAAAGTGACACTGAATGACTCTACTAAACCTATAGACAAAAACTCATAGACAGTGTTTGCATTATCTGTAATACATATACAGGTATGAGCCATGATATGAGTGATAGATTTTGGATATCTAAAAATTTGAGTAAATCTAGATTGTGTCAACTGGATCAAGCTATTTTGTATATGTATTTCTTAATTCCCCAAACAGTTTGATTCTTAAATGCATTTCTTGGTTTGAATTCTCAGACTGACTTTTCAGAGACTTTAAAATATCCATGATAAAATATAGGGGGCAGAGGGGGGTGACACTTATGACTGGCAGTGTATAATTCTTCATTTAAACATCAATGCCCAGATTCTTCACTAAAGATCAGCAATGTGGCGATCTTTTCGGATATGTATGCTATAAGTCTTTAAAACTGAAGAAAAAAATTCTGATGCTCTTGTTCATTTATTCTTGCCTGCTTCGTTCTGTTAGTTCATTCTTGCCTGCTGTTTTCGCACAAAGTAAACACACATCAGCGGGAATGTATCTTAAAATTCACAGGATAAATATATTACTTGCAAGACAATCTTTCAGCTAGTCTACCACTAATGTAATGTATATTATACTTCATTAAGAGCATGCATTCACTCTTACTTCATACTTCACTTACTCCAGGGGTTTTGCAGGTTTGCCTCACTCTCCATGACTCAGTACAAACTGCTCATGTATATACAATAATGTTAATGTTAAAGGAATATTACACCCAGAAATGCTATATTGCTTAAAATATATTGCTCAAGATTTCACCTTTCTTTTAATCGTTCATTCCATTAGCTTTTAATGCATGTCCCGTCATGAGCAGTGCTATTCAAACGGTCTTGAGCCACCCATTGTTTCTTCATATTAAATCAGATTCAATGATGTAGATTAAATTTAAAAAATGGGAACAAATGTTTTATTGTGACAGGCTGCAAAGTGCCTAAAGATACAATGACAGCAGCAACCTTATTTCCCCTCTTGTCTGTTCCAACCTCTCAGCAGCATCCAGCATCACCAGTATACTAATCACCGACCTGATCATCTGTCATCATCTGCACCTGTTTCTCACTGGTTCATGCCTCACGGTAGATGGTTTTTAAATGATAAAAAAAAAATGATAAAAAAAAAACTGGTCAGGTACAGCGATTAGACTGAAAATGAGAGCCTAAAGTCCCTCAAGAAGCCTGGCTCAAGTCTGGCTCTTTGGGAGCAAAATATGAAGAAATTATTGGTCTGTCAAGACTTTTGCACAGCAGTGTACATCATGTTAAATGATTACTTTTTAGCATTCATGAGTAAAAATATTCCTTTAACAATTTTTTTGCACACGTATTTATGCATATAGGCTCATCCAAATTCACGAATAATTCTAAACTTCTTCCTACAAGTGTATTATATCATTATTTATCTCTGGCACTAAAGTTGTTTGGGACCATGCAAATGTACTGCTAGTTCTTCTTATGAAATGATGTATGTGTTTTAGAAAAGCAACATGCAAGTGACACTTCAAGCACAGCAAAATCTGTTCTTCCTACTAGATGGCGTCTAAATACTAAAATACCACAAAGTGATGTCTTTTGTGACACGAAATGCATTCGGAATTTTAGGTTTTGGTTTTGATTTATCTATGCTTTCCTTTTTTTCCACAATGATAAATTCTGTATGCAATACAACGACAAGCAGAGATAGATGAATATTTAGACTACTAGAATACTACTGTATAGAAACAAGATGGAAATCTATACAATTGCACTGTTTTCTTTTTTTTATTTTTTATTCTGCTTTACAATGCAAGAAATGCACTATGTATATCTATGTGTATATCTTATTCAGATTTATAGAGTGTATGACAGAAAAGGCATCCATTAATAACCACTTGAACACAAATTCAGATTAAAAGCTATTTACCCTAGACCCTGCACTGTATGGATTCTCTGCTCTGAAAGCTAAAGAAAATAAAGATGAAATACAATGTATTGGACTTTCTCTTTTATTATTATTATTATTATTATTATTATTATTATTATTACAGGAAGCTGTTGAGAAATGAATCACTTTCTATTCACCCATCCACTAGGGGGCGGTGTTTGTCCAGTTTATCACTGCATGTTTATGGTGTGCCAGAAGGAAAGCTCCATCCTGAACCCTCTTCCCAATATTTCTACTTAGTGTGTGATCATCAGTGACATCCAAAATGTATTTAGTAATAAAATTATTTTTTGAGTTTGGTGCCAGTAAGATTTATCGCTCACTTTATCTCTCCTGGAAGACAGCGGTGCAGAACTTTAGTCCTTTAGTCCGTCCAGCTCTCTTACCTCCACATCTGCTCAGACAGATGAGGTTCCAAAGCCCTAGTGTTCATGGTACTACCAGTGTCACCGCCATTGTGCAGTGGAACTGTGTCCTATAGCTGAACTTCTGTTGCAGAGTTCTCATTAATATTTTATTTAATTCTAAGAACAAGAAGCTGTTGCTTTGTTTTTTTAAGATCTTACCATTATTCCTTATGTCCTTTATTCGTAATTCTCATAAAAGTCATTGTAACCGCACTAACAATGCCCCTGTGACCCTGTGAAAAAAATTAAATAATACATGGACTAGTTAAAAAATGGCACCAGAATCTTTAATTACATCACAAACATTTAGGTAAAGACAGTTACTGTATTCCTTTAAGCATTACATCGTACACACTGTTATGGAGTAGTGTGACTGTCAAGCTCATGTTGCTTACATTGTTTGTTGTTCTGTTGACACGAGAGAGGCAGGGGGATTGTAGCTTGAATCCTTTTTGCTGCATAGTGTATAGTGTCACCCTGGCACAGTATCTTATTAGCGAATGCTAATTAACTGCCTACTGCGACCCAGCTGGAGCAAGCAAGAGGTTGAAGCCAGGTCAGTGGATACTGCTGGGATATCTTCTTTCTCTCTCTCTCTCTCTCTCTCTCTCTTGCTTTCTCTCTCTCACTTTCTCTCTCTCTCATTTTCCCAGTACAGCAGAGTCTAATTTCCTATTACACACTGGCACTCCTCACCATCACTAACTACTGAACCAGGCCGAGGGCAGAACTCGCTAGTGAAATTCATCCACTGAAGAAATGGAAAAAGAAGATGAATATCGTAACAGCTCAGATATAATAAAGCTTGTGCTCTTGTGCTTTCCCTTGCACATTTTTTTCTTATAACTTAAATTTTTTGCCATGTTTTTAGGTGGATTTTGTTAAAATGTCCAGTTGACAAAATGGTACATTTGCATCGCAGCTAGGTTCTATTGTTAATGGGTTTACTCTCCATTTTTAGGTTTTCCACAAGAACCTGGAAATTACCTTTAGGTTAATGGTAAGATCCATCTGTAAATTTTGAACCATGTTGGGCTTCTGTTTGGTTTTATTATACACTGATCAGACATAATATTAAAACCATTAACATTAAAAACAACCTATATTTTCAGTTCCCCTTGTGCCACAAAAACAGCTCTGTCATCTCAAGAGACATATCCACAAGACCTCATCATATGGATCCTTAATTGCATTGAGATCTGAGGAATTTAGAGACAATTTTACCAACCTTAAACTCTTTGTCTGCTAAGACCCATACAAAGCAAGCTGTGATGCACTGGGTGTTCTGATACTTTTCGATCATAGTCAACATTAAAGTTTTGTCATAAATTTGTGCCACATTAGGCTTTCTGTGTTACTGGAGTAAACGCTCTTTGTTCTTCACAGGCATAAATAAGCCTTATTAATGTTATTAATTTCACATGGAGGTGTGTATTTTGGTCTATTAAGGATATGTAAATAGATGTACTCATTCATAGGCATGAGTTTAACTATAGTAGTTCATGTCTTTGGATTCGATTCCCACCGAGTGCCCAAACCATTCTAGTTTAAAAATAGAAGCATTTTAAGAGTTCTTCTCAGACACTATAACCATAACACCAATCAGAAAAATAGAACTTTTTCCATGTTGGGCTTGATGGTGTATTCACACCACATTGTCATGATAAAAAAAACCTTACTTTTCTAGTCAAAGTGATCGTTCACTGTTTTTGTTTTAAAATGTTGAGGTGGAAACCACACCCGTGGATGCCATCTCCCCCCTCACCGTTTATTGTGCCAGATTGTATGTGACACTTGAAGCTGTTGATTATTCAGCTCCACCTGGTCTGTGTGTGATGCGGTGGTGAGAGGGGAATTCTCACCTCACTGTGCCCTTTTATGAGCTCCTTACCAAAGACAAGCAGGACACACTTCAGGTTTATTCATGATGCTGAGATATATTTCAGAAGGGCACTAATTTTATTGCCCCAGTCAGAGTTTGTTAAGGTGGCTGGGGAAAGGGAAGTTTAAGGTTCGATGCCAGAACTGCTAATCGCACGACCTGACTTTGGATAAGTAGTTGACAATGATTGGATGGATGGACTAATTTTCCTTAGAACCATGTAATACTATACTACCAACCAACTCCCTCACTACTAAAATGTTACTCCAAGACTACCATGGTGTGGATTCAGTGTAACAATAAAGGATTTTTATTTGTTTCCTATGTTCCCCTGCATTGTCTTTTGTCAAGAGCACAGCAGGGTATCCACTTCTATACCCTGTAATGTTTACAGACATAGCCTACTAATGGCAGTTAAGAGAGTAATTGAATAAGTGAATGGCTCTGGAGGGAGCTCTTTAATTCTCCACAGAGTCTCTCGGGAGTGTTTAGGCATACAGAGATAACCTTGAAAGTATCGGAGAGTATGTCTTCCTTATCCGCCTGGCCACTTTTTCTTCCTAACTACATACACAGCTGGTTAGATAAGCATTGTAATGTTTGATATCCACAGTAGGAGGTCTTTAATATTAACACTACAAACTTTCTTAACCCGGGTTAATTAGGCTGCAATAAACATTAGCTTTAACTAATCTGATTTATTAGTTTTCTTGAGTCATCTTGACGAAAGGTGGGGAATTTTACAGGCAGCGTTGTCTAGACAGCACTATGGGATCTCCCTGCACTAATCACCTCACACACATCACTAGACTGCAGCGTAATGTTTCCGGCTAAGGCAAAGACATGCAAGATGCAATTTGTCAAATAGTCCAGTCAGTGAAGCAGATGTAAACAAGATGACTATTTTATAACATAGTGTATCATGCGACGAACACAACAGCTGGTTTCACTGTCAGTGCATGACCATGAATAGATTTAGTAGTATGCTTTGGTAAAACAGAACCAGAGAAAATAAAGTACATTCTTAGAAAGAAAAAAAAACACTTAATTGTTCTTCTGTTGTCCCTCACAATGGATCTATGTAGAACCTTACAGCAGAGTGTTTTCCTAAGTTTTTCAAGCATCTTTACTCAATGATCCCTGAATGAGCCCTTAAGGAAATCTTTATTTCTTAAAGATCCACCACTTCAGTTTAGGAAAAGTGAGTTTAACTAACAAACTTAACTAACAAATGCAAACAATATTATGATGCTGGAAAGTAGTGAAAAACTACAGTATTTAACAACTATAACTGTGTCTTATGTCATTTTAAGCTATTTTTTAACATACACTTTTTGATCAGTATAAAAAAATGGACTTGTCCAGGTTTAGTAGCAGGATTCTCATACAAACTAACAATGTGAAAAAGAATATATCTTCACGTACAGTGCTAAAATGACTAATTCTATATGCATATGTATATTCACCTGCTTAAATATTTCCAGTTTTATTATTAACTAATGCATTTACTTGGCCAAATCTGTAGTCTGCATTTTATCAGCTCATAGATTAATGGAAAATCATTACTGTTACAGGAAAAGAGTAAGAAATATTTTTGTTATTAAATTTGAACGGTCACAAAACACACGTTGTACACTTAAGAACTTATGACATAATGAGCAGAAATGAATGTATAAAATTAAAATTATACAATATAATTTTCATTTTTATTCGAACAATAAGAAAAGCCATTTAATTTGTTCTAACATCGAATAACATTAGTCGTCCCTTTTTTTCTTTTTTAAAAATATGCCAAAATTTATTGACAACCATAAGGAACGCTAAAATTGTTATACTTGAAAAACATATCTTTTTTTGTTCTCTTTTTTTCTTGAGTATGAATATGAGGTTGCGCACTTGTAAAATCCCTTTTTCATCTGATACCATGTGAAAAACCAAAGCAAGTAATTTTTTTGTCAAATCTTATAATAGATGTAAAATACACAAGTGGTGGCAACTTCAATTCAGCATAATTATGCATTGTTCATAAAAAAAAACTTCAAATGTGTAAAATAATTGGCAATTTGCAAGGGATTGGAACCATGAGTACTCTGTCCCCCCCCACACTTAGGACAATGGTGACTGAGGGAGAGATAGTTCATGATCACTGGTTTAGGGTTTCACAATTTACTCCATTGTTAGGTTTCAGTCTCAGCTATTAAATACCACTACAATAACAGGCTGTGTACAATCCCACAAAATGCAAAAGAAAATCTTAAAATCTGCATGTTTTGTGACAATGAGTGGAAAAGGTCTGCGTACAAGAAAAAAAGGTTCTTTAAATATGTTGCAGGATCAGTGATGCTTTGCAGTGGGCCTGTTTTGTAGCTGGGGATTTAGGAGCTCTTGTGAAGATAGATGGCATCATGAATTCTCCTAAGTACAAGGATATTTCAGCCCAGATCCTATCTACCTTTGCCAAAGGGTATAGACATGGATAAAATGTAACACTTTCAACAAGATCATGAGACATACTTTTAAATAAAGACAGAAATTTCTAAAGAACCAAATGTATAATGCTGTTTTATAGCATATCAGACTCTTGCTGTCTATGTGGAGTTTCATATTTTGCCTCCATACCTTTGTGGGTTTCTTCTGGATTCTTCAGTTTCCTCTCAACTCCCAAAAACATGCTAATAGGAAGATTGGTGATGCAAAATTTCCCCTAGGTGTGAACGAGTGTGCAAATGTGTGTCTCAAGATGCATTGAGCTGGCTTGTGTCCCATTTAGGGCGTATCCTCACATCGTTCTCAGGTTTCTGCAACCAGGACCAGGATGAAGCAGTTAGTGAATTTGAGTGGACGAAACAAAGAACGAAAAAAGAAACAAATTATTGTCCATAATCACAAATGTATAATTGAACTTAATGTTCTGCATGGAGTAATCAACATCTCTCTGTACATGTGCTTCTGAAAATACAGAGAGAGAGAAAAAGAGAGAGAGAGCTATTATGCACTCCAGGATGGCATAATGTCGTTATAATAGTCATAATAATCATAATTTTGAAATTCATTGTGTAAATAAAGTTGTTGGAAATGGTGTTCGAAAGAAAGTTGTGTGTGATATGTTTTTTTTGCATATTACAAAAATGTTGATGTACACATTTAAAAAACCATGAATTGCTCCAATAATTTAAGAGGGGACTATACCACCTTACTACATGTCAAAGTAGTGTACATAATACAGAGGGACTCAAAAATACTAGTCAGTTCAAGATGTCAGTAGTTTCACCATAGTTTATGCTATTGTGTGATTTCTTTGTGCATATATTTTCATATTGAAAAACTACAATCTTAACTACAATGCAGAGGTGCGCAAACCTGGACTTGTGATGAAATGAAGGTAAAACCACAGTACGGTGATGAGACTCTTAGTCGCAGTAAAACGTTAACGGTGCAAAGAAAGAAAACCGTACATTTGTAAATGATGATCTTGTGAACGTTCAGCGAGTGGAACGTATAATCCTTGAAAATTAATGGATAACTTGTTGCCAACTTGTCAAAGAGATATATCTGTCTGTGAGAACTGTACACACAATCAGTGTTTGAAAGGAGAGTCCCCTGTCGTAATAACACTGGGTAATTCTCTTTCTCTCTTTTTTGTTTCTTGGCCTCAGGTTTGTACTAGGCAGCCGTCTTCACAAAAAAATCTATCCAGGGAGATTTGGATTTTTTTTTTTCTGTGCTGAACAATTGTCCTTAATGAAGACACCATGTTATCATTCATAAGGTGTGGCACTCAGTTCACCACTGCTTTGTTCGGATGATTCTGTTCAGAAAAAGCGCGAACCTCATTCCACTTTGCATAAAATTATTTTATCATGTGTGCAAAACTAATGCTGGGGGACGCACCACTTGCACATTACAAGAAATTCAGATTGGAGTTATTGCCACTTCTCCATACAGTCCAGACCACGCTCCAAACCATTTCCACATGTTAAGGGCATTAAAGGAGATCCTGGGAGGACAGTGTTTCGGACGTGAAGCAGGCAGTCCGATCATGTCTCTGGCATGCTAATAAAAAACTTTCTACCTTGATGCTATCCAAGCATTAGTGAAACACTGGGATGTGCATCAGTGAAGCATGGGATTATAGCTAGCAAGATAAATAGCTAGCTAGCTAGATAGACAGATAGATATGTACTGTAGATAGATACTTTCGTGATCCTGAAGGAAATCTTTCTATTTCTATATAGAGAAATAACTTTTCACTCTCATAACTGTACTGTGCTATTCTGCGCAATCAAAAGTCCCGGTTTGACTTGAACACCCCTCGTGCTATCTTGACAAACAGTTTAGTGTTTTAGTCTGCGGTTTGATACGTAGTTTCACTGTTACTGTGGTGTCAGGTGAGTATTTGTCAAACAACAGGTTAAGAAAGGTAGAGAAAGGTAACAAGTAGTTGCTAAGATTATGAAATAATATGCTGGTATTTGATAAAGAGTCATATTTCAATAGTTTTAGCACCCTGTTCAGCACTGCTACACAGTCGGGGGAAGTCGCCTCGCCACAGATTTTGGGGCAGTGGAGCAAAGGCGGGACGCTCGAGCGCGATCCTATTGGCTGGCGGGGCCAGTGCTGAGTGCTGATTGGCTGCCGCGGCTCTATATAAAATCTCCGCAGTCGCTCGGATCAGTCGCATCAATCTGTCGAGCAGGTCTGAGTCGCGCAGCTGCGCAGTTTGGATCCGAGTCTGTCTGCAGGCATTTACGCTCTGCTTTCTTGTTCTCTTTACAACTCTTTAAAAACGCAACGATGAAGGAAAGAAGAAACACACAGCCACTGGTAATTAGATGTAAACTGGTCCTGGTTGGTGACGTGCAATGCGGGAAAACAGCAATGCTGCAGGTTCTTGCAAAGGATTGCTATCCAGAGGTTTGTCTTTTTTTGTGTCTGTCTCTATGTGTGTTATTTTAATTATTTTAAGCATGTCCTACAGTTGTGACGCACATCCTGATTCATATCTAATTCATAATTTCTAGAATGAGTGTGCCTAAGATCACAAAGAATAGGCAGGGTGTACTTATTTTTGCTCCTTTAGTAGAGAGTAATATATTGCACATGCACATGGATGCACATGCATGCTCTGGTCATTCCTCAGCACACCAAGTGTTCTTCCTTGTGATTCTGTTCTTCAATAAGTTATAACGTTTACATAACTAACACATAATTAACAAATTGTTATGCATAGATATAATGTCTAGTTTGCATTCCTGCTCAGGTTTTTGCTGAGGTACTAATCCACAGGGTTGTGTGGTGTGTGTCCACAGACGTATGTGCCCACTGTGTTTGAGAACTACACAGCATGCCTGGAGCTGGAGGAACAGCGTGTAGAATTGAGTTTGTGGGACACATCAGGTAAGAGCTCATCCGCAGCATGTTTTTCTTTTCCCCCTTTTTGGAGAATCTACTATGCTCTGTTATCGCTTTGTCAGCTGATTATGCATCGCAAAGAAGCTGCACAATTGTCTTGCATGCTGTAGCTGATCATTAACTCAGTGGTATCCAGTCACAGCACATGCATAGTGGGGGATGCACTGCATCAAATATCAGCATCAGTATCGTGCTTGATAAATATTAGATCATCTACATGGAATTCTAATGCGCTGTGATGTATTTAAGCGAGATACGTATTTATTTATTTATCAATAAATAAGCATAACTAAATATTTATGTAACACTGTTGGGGATGGCAGACATCACAAGCTATTAGAGATGGGGGGAAAATCGATTCAGTTATGAATCACGATTCTTTAGTGTAGAGATGCATGTATCGCCACACTGACTCAAAAAACTGCTTTTACATTTATAATACAGATGAACCAGTTAATCGCCCATTGACCAGAATTTTCGAGTGGCGCAACAGAAATGCATTTTTATGGTCTTGCACTATAAAAAATCGTGCATGTTAAAAGCCTCTGATCTAACGTTTTTCCCAAATTCTATGAGCGAATTAGTCTCAATCCCACTCACCAGTCGAAAATTGCACACATGCCCGCGTTAGAATGCCACTCAACCTGCACGCTCACAGTCAAGTTAAATTTTGAGACTTTGGGCAATACGTGAGGTGGTAAAATGTTGCTGTTTCTTTATAATCCTACAGGAGGCGCACTATTGAATTATTTGCACTTTTTCATTCCCTGTAGTAGGAGTGATCTACAGTATTTGCTAAGTTTGTTTAGAAATAATAATTATGGCGGATGAAAAAGATATGGTTTGCTCATTAAAAATGTAGCTTTTTTGTTGAATTTAATTCGAAGTTAAATGTTGAACTCTTGTTTTTAAAGTTAGTTTGTATCTTTTAATTGCTGCACTTTTTTAAATAGTCTTTTTTAAGGTTTTTAGGTGAGAAAATGAATGAGGAATGAGCTACATATAATTAATTATGAAACTTTTCTTAAGTTTAAAATTGTAACAAAATCTGGGGTAAAATGTAATATCGAATCGGGATACTTATATACTCGCAATTTCAATCAAATCAGCATTGTGGTATTGTGATAATATCGTGTCCAGAGGTGACTAGTGATTCCCGCCCCTACAATATAATATCAATACAGTAATAAATTATGCATCTTGATTATGTTTCACTTATCATAGGATCACTATATCCTAATTTGTTTAATAGGCATTAAATTAAAATGCACTCACACCAATTTTCAAAGGTTAATTTTTTTAAACACAATATTATTATGCGGGCAATTTGTCAGGAAACTTTGTCAGCATTATTTGTTGTAGAAATGTCTTACAATACCACCATATGGTTATTATGTCACACCAGCCACCCTGATCACGATATACTTCTATTAAGATGACGGTCACGTGATGCATTAATTAGCCTCAGGTCGTACTCAGAGTCTATAAAGTCTGAAATGGATCAGCTCACCTAACAGCTAACACGTTTTACATAATGTAGACATTGGCTCAGACATGCTTTGCCTTTCTAATTACAAATTCAAATTTTCTTCCGTGGATTCAGTGCAACAGCCAGTGACTTCAGCTAAACAAACTGGTTCATGGCACAGCAACTTTACGGCTATTATCTATGCTAATCCTAGTCCATGGCTGCTGGCGAGGTTCAGTTATACTCCTAGTAGATGCTCAGAGGAAAATGGCAGCTTTTTTATTATGTATCATGTTTAAACTATTATTTTGTAGGTGCACAATTAAAATACTACCTTGTTAATAATGGTTTATGAAACACTAATAGACCCGAACCCATGTGAATACATGATGTGATGCTGTGAAGTCCTGAAGAAAGATCACCTGGCTGTCGAGTCGGTTCGAATGTCCTGTTGTAGCCCATTGACCTGATTTACACTCAACTGACCGTGTTGTGGTTTTAACATGTGATCTATCTGGACACTGTGTGAAACCGTACCCTTAGCGCTGAGTGGTGTCTGGCTGCCTGCACAGTGTGAAAAAAAAATGGTTTGAGGTTTATGCCTGTGTGTGAGCATTTTTCTCTCACTAATTTGGTGTTCATCTGCCAATATTGGAAAGGCTGAATGAAACTCAGCCCGCAGGGATCCTCTATTTTATATTGGCAGACACTCTTTGATCTGTTTGGTGGCGAGCCAGCGGAGGGACAGAGTGTGCTTTAAGGAATGCGCATGAGGTTGAGGGGACGCAGGAGGGATTCAGAAAGCTTCCAGCCATTCATGTGGTGTGTACGGACAGAATTAGACCAGGTTCTCTCACTGCCATTTTGTTAGTCGTCCAAATATTTTATAACTCCTGAGAGACAATCATATCAGCTCAGTGCAGATTGCTCTTTAGGATACAGTTAAATGTTCTATTCATCTTCTGTTCATTCTGTCTGCGGAAAAGATGTGACACAATCAACTGCACCCGCTTGGGTTTGGCTGACCTGGTGCTCCTGGCTGATGGGTTGTTGTTTGGTTTTTGGTCAACACATGACTCTAGAACAATGGCTCAACAAGAGTGGACCCTTGAAGCATCCATGATTTTAAGCATATGTGTAACCCTTATAGTGTTAGAAAAGTAGAAAATACTGTGTCTGCAGGGTTGTGGGTTTGAATCTTGTGTGTGTCCAAAGACTGTGGGCTGATTGGTGTTTCCTAATGCATTAAGTCTTTGACTTGGTGTGTAAGTATGTGGGATTGTGCCCTGTGATGTGCACCCCATCCAGGGTGTCCTCATAAACTTATGATTATGATTAACGAACCATATGTTTTTTTTTGTTGTCCTCATAGCTGACCAAGTTTGTACAGAAGATATACTCAACAGTTTAAGCTGGATTTATTTAATTAATCAAAGAGTTCTCCTCCATGTTGCAGACCTGGAGGGAGCAGAGTCATGTGACCATATACGCAATAGTATTTTTAAAATAGGAAATTACATGAACACACACAATAGGGAAGTATTAAAAGTTTTTTTTCATTATCATTAACATAATAACACAATAATAATAGTTATAACAATTCAATACAAGGTTCTGAATGTTTTTGTTTTTTTAATTAAGTGCCCAGCCCTACACCAAAGGTATAAGCTCCATGGTCTCCCCTCCATGCCCAGACACAAAATAAATATTAGAAAAAAGGGATGTATTTATGTTATTATGGTTATAAATCTATCCATTCGGTCTATTGAATGTAATGGCAAGAGTATGAATAACGTCCTAATGTGGGTATAATGTCAGAAGCTCTATGGATCTAATGCGTACAGAGGGCCCCAAAAATTGCATACATGTATACGTTTTTATGCCTCACAAATATATTGCTCTCTTCTGACGGTCATGTAATGGCATAAACCATGGTTTTAAAAATGTATACATTTTTCGGGCCCCTCTGTATATACATTTCATATTATACACATTTAAAATCAAATAAAACATTTATTACAGTTCAAGGTATTACTGATTACAAAAGTAATAGTAGTGCTGGATTAAAGGTCTGACAAATACAAGACAAATGTAAGAAGTAAATGGGCTTAGCCACCATGGCATGGCTGTGATCGTGTTATGTATCTGCTGGAGTTTCCCCAGCACACTAATTATATCCACCCAGGAGCTCCGCTCTCGTGTCTGCTGGGAATTTAAGAGCAGAGTTTTTTATTAAGCTTCTTCACGTTGATTGGACTGACCTCATCATTGCGCTTCCAAACAACTCTCTCGGGTGCTTTGCTCGGATTTACAAGCAAAAATCAATTTCCGCAATCATGGTGGCCAACTCGAAGCCCACTAGAGGAAGATGGCCCAGAAAAGTGGAGTCTGTTGTACATCACTTGCTACAAGGTTTTGGCAATGGACAGGCTCTTAATATGTTAAGTGAAACACATTGCCGTGGATCCAAGCTTGGCAGTTGCAGCAGGCGATTGTGTACGATGACCTGGCAGCTGAGGTATAGCGGACTATTAGCGCATTAGAGTGGCAAGTAGATTGATGAGTGCTTTTCTAATAGAAGTATGGACGGGACAAGAGGTGGAAACTCACGAGCAGCTCCCAGATGACCCCTGTGAATGAGGAAGGCTCAAAAGGTCATGGATAGCTGCTTCTATGCAAGAGGGACCATTCTTTGTGAAATTCCCAGTGGGGACCTCGATTGAATATTGGCCACGCTGTTTCTCGGTGAGGACAGGGAGTGTAGTTTGGGGGGCGGGGGTGGGGAAGTTTCGTGGAGGAATGCGTCAGGACTCGTTCCCATCTATCTTTAATGGGAATGTGGGGGGGGGGGTATACACTTACCATTTTGTTCTTTTCACCCTTGTACCAAGCTCCTTTGTAATCATTGACCTCTCTCAGCCTGGCCGTCCTTACTTTGAGATCCTGAGTGCTGATTAATTCAGATGTTTCAGCCCATAAAGGTGTTTATGTTCAATTATTGTCCATCATTTTTGTCCATTATGCTGTTGACACAGACAATTTTTTTATTTGTTAGTTTTATTTGGAACAGTAGTAATTCACAGTCAAGGTTTTGGAGTAATAGTCAGAAGATTTGGAGTTTAAACCCTAGGATTGCCAGAGATCCACCACAGATCCGCATTTACCAAAACCCTTACCCTTCCACAATTCATCTCTGTGCTTGTTTTAGATCACATCCGAGTCGCCCCTTGCTTACATGATCTCACATACTCACTCATCGTCTATACCGCTCTATCCTGTATACAGGGTCATGGGGGGCCTGGAGCCT
>JAOVVB010000018.1:5726893-5738892 GCA_028570985.1 Heterobranchus longifilis | reverse complement strand
TTGGCACCCTGTCCAGGGTGTACCCCGCCTTGTGCTCAGAGAGTCCTGGGATATTAGTTTGTTTTAAGCCACAAAGCCTATTAATCATTCACGCATTAAAAAAAAGTAACTTTAGACCAGAACCAGTGAGAAACAGGTGCAGACGATGACAAATGATCAGGCTGGTGATTAGTATACTGGTCATGCTGAATGATGAACAGACAAGAGGGGAAATAAGGTTGCAGCTGAGGTTGTTACATAAAAAAATATTTTATATAAGCTGTAAAGTATACAAGACAAATAAAGCCTTCTCCTTCTCCTTCTTCATCTCCCCTCTCCTTTGTTCCAGGGTTCAGCCATGGCCAAGCAGCTTGGGGCCGAGGCATACCTGGAGTGCTCAGCCTTCACATCAGAGAAAAGCATCCACAGCGTTTTCCGCACCGCGGCCCTGGCTTGCGTCAACAAGCTTCAGCCGCTGGCTAAGTCTAGCCCCAACCGCCGCCTCTCCAAACGCCTTCTCCACCTGCCCAGCCGCTCCGAGTTGCTCTCTTCCACCTTCAAGAAGGAGAAGGCCAAGAGCTGCTCTGTCATGTGAGCGGCGGGGGGGAGGTTGTTACTCTCCCCTCCTCACCTCGCGAGCGTCTCCCTCCCCCGTGCTTTTGGTCCGGGGAAGGGGGGTGGGTTTTTCCGATGTCCTCATCGCCGAAGGCTTCGTCTGGGAATCCTTCCTCACCCCCCGGCAAAATGCATTTCAGAACAAGTGGACACTGTGCTGTCCGCTTTGTCCTGATCTCTACACCAGTGCATACCTGTCTTACACAGTGCAGTATTTTGCTTTTCTCGACCGAGGTTTGATCATCAGCCGCCATCTCTTCATCCCTTGCTGTGTTAAGAGAATTTGTGGTTCGACTTAAAGTAAATAAGGAACCAGCGTTCAAGCATATGAGGTCTAGTAACGTGACATAAATGTGACAATAGTGTACTACTGGCTCTGAAATGTCAACTATATTCTTTAAAAAATAATAATAATAATTCTGACGTATAGAATATGTACAAAAGAGAGTGTATGAGCGTAAGGCTGCATTTGGAGGAGCATAATGAAGCTGTGTAAGGCCCAGGTTATTATAGAGGTGTTGGAGGAAAGAGGTTGTTGGCCATAAAGGCTTATCTGGCATTCTGATGCTGATTGAATTGGCTGCTGTGCAGACTGGATACTGTAATTCTGTTGGAATCTGCCTGTAATGTTGGGCTTTTTTTTTGAACAGCCAAACATTAAGACGGTCGAACGTTAGCGTAATTGATGAAGCAAGGACAGAGGGGAGGGGAAGCTAAAACAAATTCGTAGCCAGCGTTTCTCAAAAGGCAACCAAAGACAAGCTTGCTGTTCCCTCTGATTATATACCACCTGATGTAAGTGCTTCTGCATTTAAAGAGACAATAACTAATTGGCCAAGAGAGAAAGACGGAGGTGTAACTGCTGGCCCACTGGTACATGAGTCTCCTACGTAGTGATGATGGAGAGCCATGTATCTTTGAGCCTCGGGGAACTCCAAATCATCCAACGTAAAGCTGAATTAGAGGTTTAAGTTCTCGATTTAAGTTCTCTTGTTCCTGAGAGCTGTTGTAGCACCATGTTGATGTTTGCTCAATCAATATGGATTTGAAATCAGTCTAAATGTATGCAGACGACATCGTCTTTTGATCAACATTTATTAAATCCACATCCGATTAAAATCGAACCATCTTCACCTTCCATGTATAATGGGTTTTATACACATTTCCCAAAAATCTCGATGTAGCACTCCATCATCTCTGTTTCTTGCCTTGTTTCCCCGATCAGCTCTACAGATGTCTCGAGACAGACGTTTTTTTCTTTCTTTCTTTTTTTGTGCGGACCGTTCGGTACATATCTAACTAAATACGACTCCTAACTGAATTCTTAAGCTTGGACAGTTCTTGTGCGCAGTGCCGCTCTCAAATCAAAAACACACAAAAAAATCTGCTTTTAACCACAAAGCAATAACGATTGACGTGCTTGTGACGCAAAGTATATAGAGTGGCAATAAGAAAAAAAAAAAAAACATGCTTTGTGATTCTACCGTCATGCGACAGCTTTGTGGTCGTGCGTGGCCGTGCCTCCATTACTGCTGTAAAAAAACAAGCCAGTCTTATCGTAATTCTGTTGTAGCAAGGTTTTTTTTTCTTTTCCGTGGAGTAAACCTGTGTTACAAAGTAACGTTGGATTTATAGGATGAACAACCCAACCATTCAAGTGCAGCATATTAACGTAACATTTCTGGTCAGGACGGCTTATGGGATCGGGACAGCTGACCGCTCTAGGGACGTTGAGGGGTACGCAGGCTTTACATGGGTCTCTGAATAGAGAAACTATCTAGGAAGCCTATTTTAATAACAATCATTATAACTCTGCTTATATTCCTTAATAATCCATTGTAAGCGTTTTATTGAACTTTTGTTGCCTCATAAAACATAATGTACCTTGCCTGTGTCAATATTATAACTTGTAACAGTGTACGTTACAATCTTTACAACTAATAATGTAATACAGAAACAAGAAAGTCACAATTACACTATGTAGCACCTAGCCACTGTAACACCGCTCCATCTAACAGAACTAATGTAGACAGTTAATGCAGTGCAATTATGTGTAAAATTCAATACGTTATTATGAATTAACGGTGTGATAGTACAAATAACCTGGAAAGCATGTATGTTAAAAAAACTATTGAACTTGTAAGTCATGGCCTCAACGCAAATGTATGGCCCGTTTAATATATCTAACCTGATGCACTGCAGTTGACCTTTGTCTGTTTTTATATAGTAATAAATTGTCAGTCTTAAATTTACAATTTTGAAGTGATGAGTTGTTCCGTAGCACTGTCACCTTGCGCCTCCATTGTCCGAGTTCGATTCCCGGCCAGGCTTCATTCCCGCCCCTGTGTGCTTGGTGGGTTTCCTCCGGGTACACTGGTTTCCTCCCACAGTCCAAAGACCTGCAGGTTAGGCTAATTGGCGTTCCCAAATTGCCCGTAGTGTGCGAATGAGTGTGTGTATTTGTGTGTGTGCCCTGCGATGGATTGGCACCCTGTCCAGGGTGTACCCCGCCTCATGCCCTAAGCCTCCTGGGATAGGATCCAGGCCCCTGCGACCCGGAATACAGGATAAAGCGGTATAGATGATGAGTGGGTGAGAATGTTTAGCCAATCAATTACTTTCCAACTGGCATTAATCCAGAGCGGTAGGCTGGTGTGAAATGTTTTGGTAAAGAACAGTTCAATACTGAAATTCATGTTAGGTTATGAAGAAGATTTCATAAATTTGTTTATGAAAGAGATAGATAACGTTACATCATGATAACAGTCATTTCCTTTTATGAAACGTAAACAGATTTTTTATATATTTTTTTGTGCCCACTCTTGTGAGCTTAAATGTTGTTGCCTAGCGACAATGCAACGCTAGAGATACTGTGTTTCATTGTAATAAAGTGCAGTACCATGCTGTGTTGCTGGTTCGTGCAGGAAACGTTCTAACTGAAGAAAGCTCTAATTGCCATTCTTTTAAAACCTTCCATAATTACACATTGAATGAAAATAAAATTATTGAAACATTTATTCACGTGATGCACAATGTGGTTATCTTGTTTGCAATCTAAACACCGTTCCCCTTTGGCGTTTATCAAACGTAATCAAACTTTGCTGATATTAAAATGCAAAATCCTGGTTTACCCGACTGCTATTTCATGGAGTTTTTCTTTTGTCCTGTCCTCAAGGAAAACTATGCTTCATCCGCTGACAGTCGCTCTGACACAAAGGAGAGAGGCTTGTTTATTATGCAACCTGCGTAGCAAGTGTATAGGAAGGTCCGGCTAAGGTTTTCACCTTGTGTTCACATTCAGGGTCAAGGATTACTGTTTGAACATTGCTTATTGTTGTAAATAAATAACCCGCACTAGCACGATAAAGTTCCACAATTTGAGGGCAGGTTTCATTTCTGTCTATGCATTAAGACATAGAACAACTCTGAGATGGTGTGAATGAAACTGAACCTAAATATTCATGTTAAGAAACACGTACCACCCTGACAATTTACATAAACTGAGCTTTGTGAACATTCTTACCTCTCAGGTTGTAATAGGCTCGATCGAATCTCTCTAAGGGTCTAATAAACACACAAGTTGAAGGATGAATAGAAAAATGCTGACCTCTTCAGTTCATATATCGCCCTGATCCCAAAGGTCTGCCCGGTTGAGCTGGGGTGTTCCATTAGATGTGAAGTGTTGCTGACTTCTGCCGCAGGGATCTGTCTGTTTTCCTCTGGAACAGAAGAAAACGTCGAACATCAATAGGTAAGAATCATGTGTGATGAATAATGATGTTGGTGACTAAAGCTCAGTTCCCACTTTGACAATTTTTAATATGAGTGGCTTCGAATTTTTCGAATCGGTTATGACTTTTAGGTCCGACATGGGTCTGCTTTGTTTCTACTGAATCAAATGATGGCAAGCAAATGATTGATTTTGTCATTTTTTGCAGACAACTGTCATACGCTGTGCATGTTAAAATCAGTGCTATCTGCAAGTTAATGAACAGCTGCATTAATCATTTAAGTCAGAGCATCTCACATGCTACAGTACTTTATATACTACCACACCGTAGAACTAGTCATAAGCAATCCATAAGTAACCGTCATTATCAGCGAATGTGACTTTTTTGGGACTTTTTTGGGACTTTTTTGAGCATGTTGATGCAATGGCAACCCATAAATCTGAAACAATGAACTGGAGTAAAGTAGCTGAGGTTGAGGAACTGCCAAAGCCAGGATTTAAATTTTTCCCCAAGGATCTCAACACCACAATGATAGGGTTCATTGTCACTCATTTTACGCGTTGACTATGGTGCTTTATCCTGTATACAGTGATCGCGGGGGGCCTGGAGCCTCTCCCAGGAGACTTGGAGCATGAGGCGGGGTACACCCTGGGCCGGGTGCCAATCCATTGCAGGGCACACACACTCATTCACACACTATGGGCAATTTGCCACAGAGACGTTGTACATGCTTTGGCAAGTTTACGGCGATTCTGCAATGAGTCATTCGAGGTGTTTTGAATGGGACACGCTTCAGAACCGGAAGACGACGAGCACTGTGTTGCTGCCCAGTCCGTCTCCAGGCTGCTGACCCAGGAGCTGAAGTCTGCCAAGAGCTCTGTCAGCGTGCCGTGGATGACCCGTCCTTCATATAAGATCATTACCGGTGACGAAACTTGGGTGTAGGGTACGACCCTGGGACAACGCAACAGTGGTAGAGCCCATCATCTACATGACTGGAAAAGGCCAGGCAGGTCCGCAGCTCAACCAAGTGCATGCTCATCGCCTTTTTCGACATTCGCGGCATTGTGCTTTAAAAATTTATCCACAGGGGCCAGACCGTCAATAGCAAATTCTACTGCCAGGTTTTGAGGTGTCTGAGGGAGGACGTAGGGTGAAAGCATCTGGATCTGTGGTGCATGAACTCAAAAGCCTTTTTTACTTTGTCCAATACAAAAATAGCAAAAGAAGGAACCTTTTTCCTGATGTTTTTTGTTTGTAAACGCACATGGAAGACATTTTAAGGTCTCAAAAGTGAGTTTGGTTGTCAGTTTTGTAAATGTCATCTTTTCAACATTTTCTATGTATATTCCACATAGTCACAGGGTGAAGGGCTTGGCTCACATTTGGGGTTGTGTTTGGTTGATCAGGGAGTAAAGACAGCACTTGTAATTTGTTTTTTCTTCTTCACCTTTTTACCCCCTAAGTCAAACTAATTCCATTATCGCCCCCACCCCTAGACTGAAACATAACAGTGCAGCTGCAGATATCTGCAGCAGTAAACAGCTTCAGGTACAGATTGTGTTACACCGTTGTGAGACACAAAGGAATTCAGAGATGTTGTTGCAGCTCCCACAGAGAGGAGGAACAGAGAAGAAGAAGTCATCCATCACTCTCTTCACCTTTCTAGCATTAGTAATTACACCCTAGATAATAGTATGGCAATGCTTTGGATTAGCAGTTACAAAGGAAACAAAGACCAGAAGTCTGTTTTAATGTTGTTAGTGCATTTCAATTCAATTCTTAGCACAGCCTGGGGAGTACCCTGATGGTTACTCCCCTGGAATGGTACTAAAGGCATGGTGTAATTTGTTCTATTTAAACATCATTGGTAACATTTAAAGGGTTAGCTTTTTAAAAATTTATTTACTTTTAAATATTGTTATTTAGAGATGCTATTAACTTGCCCCATGCCTTCCTTATGTAGATGAAAATAACTTCATTTTTAAAGAATGTATGTATACATATTCGTCATAAAGGTGCCCCATGAGAAATTTTATTTCGGTGTCCTGTATAGTTTCCTATAGTTCATACTGTACCATATCATACTATAGTAGTACTGTGATACTTCAAACATTACCATGGTAAGCACCATAGGATTTTATCGAATATCAGGGTAGGTACTATGACACTTCAGTGGGTACCATGGTAGTTCTATAGTATGTGCCACCATACTTTGTTGGATACCATGGTAGGTCCTGTGGCACTTCAGTTGGTACCATGTCAGTGGTAAAATACTTCATCATGAATCTACTGTAATATGGTATGTTTGTGCATACTGTACCATATTAGATATGTTAGTACATTCTACTGGTATAGTATAATCATGAGTCACAAGCTGAATTTTGGCAGCCAATGTGGTACCTAATAAGTACCATGGCATTCAACAAAATATTATGTATTAACTTACATAAGGTAACATAAGAGGGTATATACAAATATTACCATTATGGTACATAAACAATGTATTTTTGACAGTATCCTGGTATGGTAGGACCACATACTGTACCATACTATAGTACATGTATGGTTATACTAAAGCATGTAGAATAATGTACCATAGTGTGGTAAATGTACTGTATATAATCAACAGATATGCCATGGAACTGCCAAAAATATCTTGTTATTCTTGCTGCTAATCTCTATATTTATTAGGTAAAAAAACAACAACATTTTACCACAATTTAGATCTGATGGTACTTGAACCATGGTAAAATGTTTTTTTTTTGTTTATTTTTGCAAAATCCTAATAAATATAGAGATTAACAGCAAAAATAAAAATGCTGCTACATACAGTACATTTAGTACTGGAAGACAAGGAACTTCAACGAAGACATACATTTGTTCGGTTTAGTGTGTATTTGACAGCAACCAACAAACAGTAATTGTTTTTTGACAATTAATTTGCTAAAGTTCTTGGCATGCAAGCTTCCTGTAAAAGTTTGGGAGTAAAGCTGTTGTTAGTAAACTGTAGCCAATACTTTCTGGTGTTCATTGTTAATGTATAACTTGAGGCTTGTAAGTGAGTGAGAAGTTAAGGCTGTACTTTAATTGTAAAAAAATCCAGTTAGATAAGTTACTTTGCTCTTACTTCAGTAAAGACCTTGGGTGAGAACCACTTGACCACCTCTACTGATAAACAACTCCTTGTTTGACCAGAAGCTAATCCGTCACATGAATAGAATCGGATAACTCAATCAATTCACAGCACTGAGTCAAGATGTCAAGATGTTCTGAGAAAGAGGTGCTAAGAGACGTTATGAGAACGGATAAGACTGAATGAAGAACTTCGATCTGGTGGCGCGCGTGGCGCTTCGACAACGGGTGAAATATCAACGTGTCTGTGCTGTGGTTAATAGGTTGCTTGGGCAAAGTTCACAGGCAAATCAATTTTAGACAGCGAGTCAACACAATTCTTATACCGTCAACAGTGGAATTACCTTTTAGAGCCCTCAGTGATTAACCGATTATTTGCATAAAGGGATTAGCATAAAGTACTTGCACCCAACTTGCTTTTCATACTGTAGTAATATGTGAAAGCCATACATAAAATATATGATCAAGCTAAGGTAATCTAAGCAAAGCAACGTTTTCATGGGCTAGCTTTAAAGTTTATAGTGAATGGGACTGATATTTCAGTTTCAGGTCCATCTCCACTAATTATTTTCATTGGCATTTATACAAAGTCAGACTCACCCCAATTTTTTTTTTTCTCAACATAAACTTTTTTTAAACATGTGTTTTAGCGTAGGAGGCAAGGTGGCTTAGTGGTTAGTCCTGTCGTCTTGCACCCCCAGGGTGCGGGTTCGATTCCCACATGGAGTTTGCATTTTCTCCCTGTGCTTGGTGGGTTTCATTCGGGTTCTCTGGTTTCCTCCCTCAACCAAAAGACATGCAGTTTAGGCTAAAAGGTGTTTCCATCGTGCCCTCAAGTCTCCTGGGAATGGTTCCAGGGTCCCTGTGACCCTGTATACAGGATACAGTGGTATAGAAAATGAGTGAGTGGGAGTGTTTTAGAGCTGTATAATGATATATAAACAGCCCTAATTAATGATGTGATTCAGGTTTTTGTTCATTGAAGCTAATAAACACAAACATACTTACCAACATGAAGCCGAAATTCAGCAGTTTTGTATCGGATCAGTGTCCGGTTCTGTTGTAAACTCCTTATTGTTTACAGTTTTTCAGTTATGTTACTTATGTCTAAGCTATCTCAATATACTGATATCATTGCTAGCAAAAGAACACACAGGAATGAAGTATGAGCATAAAACCTGGAAGATAAAGACTATCTAAATTTAATTATAGCATAATATTGCCTTATAACCTTAGCATACCTTTGACATATCTTCTGAGTTAGTGCGTTACTCCTTTTTAAAAGAACTCCTGTTGATAAAATGAGTGGATGGAGAGGGATGCGCAACTTATTTGGAGTTTGATGAAAACCATGCAGACTTTTGCTTCACTTTCTTTGCAACATGGAAACTTTCATTTTGACCCAAATAAACACTTCAAAATGTACAAATTGCAAAATTGTCCCCAAATTTGCAGTTTTATATATAGGAAACTGTCCACATTAACAGCAATAATCAATATCTTTATCTATTAAGATATCTGTATAAATAGATTGAATTTTTTAATTTTGCATGTCTGTATATGTTTACACGGCAGACTGGAGATTATCACATTTTTTGATGATGCGTGTTAGTCCAGTGAGTCTTTTACTTTTGGTGAAAACTGAAAAAGTAGAAGTAGAAATCTGTACGTTGGAGAGGAGAAAAACAACAAAAACAACAACTGTAAAATTTCTACTAAATCAGGTCTTGGCCATTAGAGTGATCTGGACAAGCTTCTGGACACTGAATCAAATAGGTCTGAATGTGTCATTGGATCAGTGTAAAATTACAGGATGTGAAAAGTTTAGAGCGAAAAGGAAGTGCTCTTAGTGCACTTAGTGTAGGAGTGGCTGTGTCAAAGTGTGACAAGCAGTAACTTAAAAAAAAAAAAAAAAAAAAGGAGTAACCTGTTTATCTGCTTCTTAGAAATATATCACCTTTATCACCCATGTCATCTCCTTGTAGTGGACCTCTGTATGTATCAGCTCTATTAGCACTCCCTTTCACTGTGTGTTCAAACGTCTACCATCTAACCAAAGTTGCTGCTGTGAAAGCTTTGGACCACAAACCGCTGACTGAATTCCATGGCTCGTATCATAGATGCACAGTATATGCTTTTTGTTCCCCCCCTCTATAGGGTTTTAGAGAGTGAGCTTTGGTGAAGCTGAATTTTCATTCTTCATGCATATTTCAAATAAATCCTTTCAGTTTCAGGATTTTAGGATTTATAAATTCATTAGCTAGTCGACCAGGCAAGTAAAGCTCCAACATCTTGCACAGCCGTGCACTTTGGCTGCTCTGAAGTGCAATTAATTAGGCTAAAAAGTGGCAACCCACATCCAGTAATTCAACTCGAAAATGTTATTGCATTAATATAGACTTTAGAAAATAAACGACGACCTGATTATCTGGTGAATCTTTTCCTCAGAGCCTGATGCATCACGTTTGTGCCCTTAAACAAAAAGCCAGAAAGGCTTTGGATGACATTTAAGCTGTAAGCTGATGTCTTTTTCCTCATCGTACATAAAAGCATTATTAGAAACGTCACGCGAACTAACGAGAGGAGAGTTTTGTGTGTTTTAGTAGCAAGAGTTAAACGTTTATAGATTTACTGTATAAGGTGACCCCTTTCCAGCATGAAACAATTTGTCCCTGTCATTCTTTGCTCTTGCCATACAGTATGTGTGGGTGGCTTTATGAAATTATACGGAAAAAGTCTCGCAGCCCCGTGCCACAGAAGATCAGCCTGCAGTCAGCCTGTGGAAGCCGAAGCCTAGTGCTACTGTACGTCCCACCGCTTTTATTTAACCAAGAGAGATACTGAAAACATGGATGAATCATCCTGGCTCGGTTTGATGCATCTTCTTTTGTCAGCATAGTCGGCTTAGGCATTTATCTCTATCAAGCCCTCAGCAGTGCCGTTTTCATGCAATGAAATATCTCCAGGACGATATTCAGAGACCCTCGGTTTATCTTACTTTTGCGCCTGCTGGCCAATTCTCAAAGGTGTCGTATCATATGGAAATGAATCCTTTAGCCTAAAGGATATGATCGTGATATTTTTTTTTTAATTCCAGCAATTTGCTCTTCAATCCAGAGTGAGATACTGTAAAGTTGCTGGACGAAGCAAGAAGAGTGAACGATTACAGGCTTTGAATAAAAACTAAACGAATGTGGCAGTAGATGGAAGGACGGTGGAAATCTGTCATGAAGCTGATTTAAAAAAAGGAAAAAAATGTTTGGTCTTAAGCAATGTGAAAAAGGTACATCTTTCAAGAACATCCAGCATCACCATCAAAAGCCAGCTTAAAAATTATGCCTTTGGTTTAGCTTTCTTTTTTTGGGGGTGAATTGAAGAAGTCTTACAAGATTATTGAAAGTAATCATTTTTTTATTATTTTTTTTTATTCTATTAATTATTAATATCACTTTATTATTTTTATAATTATTAGATATAATTTAATTATAGTAATTACAGTGGCTTAGTGGCTTAGTGGTTAGCACTGCCGCCTTGCACCTCCAGGGTTCGGGTTTGATTCCCATCTCTGTGTGCATGGAGTTTGCATGTTCTTCCCAGTCTTCGTGGGTTTCCTCAGTGTACTCCGGTTTCTTCCCACAGTCCAAAGACATATACGAATTAGGATAATTGGAGTTCCCAAATTGCCCGTAGTGTGTGTGTGCCCTGCGATGGATTAGTGTACCCCGCCTTGTGGCTAGGCTCCAGGCCCCCTGTGCAAAGTAATATAGACAAAGAGTGAGTGAGTCTTGGAATGACTTTTTATCTTAATTAAGACATGGTAAAGAATATCTTTTAGAACTATAAATATAATCATGAATCTTTGCCAGTTAATTGCAGATCATTTTTATGATGGAATTGGTTGAAAGGTTCAAAATGTTTTTTTTTTAATGCAAAATAAGGTTTCACACCGTTCTAACAATCATAAGCAATTTTATGAATTCCTACATAATAAAGTTTTAAATATGGTCATGTAAAATTTCATGATTTTATACTATAAGAGTTAAATGTTTTAATGACACAGTGCAATTCCATGTGTTTTCACTCTGTTATACTCTCTGGTTGGTAAGGTTTATAAAGAAAATTGATATTTGCATCATAATGGTGTTTACTTAAAAGGACTAAAGCTTTTCTGCATTATAATAAATGGCATGATGTAACAAAGTGGACGAGCTAAACCTTCTTCATTGCTATCAACTATCAGAAAATACTGAAATTAAGTCTTCTCCTGAGCTTTGATTTTTTTTATTCCTATAGTTTAAGGAAGATATTATAGATATTATTAAAGATAAATATGAAAAATATTGTTTACTGGACAATCCAGTAAACAATAAACTAAACAAGAAATCAAACCAAACGCAAACTGATTACATAAGGATGCAGCAGACTACAAGGAGGGCCTTGATATCAGGCTGGGCGTACTGGCAGATGGAACTCTGGGGCTTATGGACATAACACATGCCTATGATGGGATAAAGTGTGTCCAAGCTGGATTTTTCCTTC
>JAOVVB010000018.1:5689008-5701622 GCA_028570985.1 Heterobranchus longifilis | reverse complement strand
TAACTCCACATGTGTTCATTCATAGTTTTGATGCCTTCAGTGAGAATCTACCAATGTAAATGGTCATGAGAATAAAGAAAACACATTGAATGAGTGAAGGTGTGTACAAACTTTTGGCCTGTACTGTATGAATTTTCAAATTTTGCAAATTTGCATTAAAATGTATCTTTTTTATCAGATAAAAAGAACACATTTGCTAAATACAATTTCATGCCCTTTTATGTGTCTGTAACATTTTTTTATTAAAATCTTTCAATGATCTTAATTATCATTCAGATGCAAATAGGGCAATTTAGATTTCACATAAAATAAAATAAACCTGAAAAAGTGTTTTATTCTAAAATGCTAAATTGTACATGAATAATCTTTGTTTTGAATGTGACATTGCAACATGAATTTGACATGGTTACAGACACTACAAATTTTTTGCTTTTTAAGCTTTTGCCAAAACCCATAAGGCTTTAATTTAAGGAACAATGTTTATAGGTCATATGCTTCTAGAAGCTTACTGCAATTTTAGTATCAATACTCATATAGAAATATGAATAATTTGCACTTATTATTATTATTGTTTTACAGTAGACAGTATAATGCTGAAAATGCCCATTTTAGGGGCACATATAAAATCATCAGTTATTAAAAATAATTTGCATTTTTAATTATTATTGTTTGACAGTAGACAGTATAACGATAAAAAATGGCCATTTTTGGGGCACATATAAAATCATCTCTCCAAAACACCTGAAGTTAGCAACTTGAAATTTTTATTTTTATACGTATAATATACTAATTCATCTCTACAACTAATACACCTTCAACTACTAGGAGGGTTACTATCACTTCTTCCACTGATATTAATGCAATACTTCTGCTACTACTACAGCTGCTCCCCCTCCTACTACTATAAGTATTACATTGTTAAGTACAACAGAAGTTTGGTGGTGAAGGCTAGAACAGAAATATTGGCAGGGATGTGGTGGTTTAATGGGCTTTGGTTATGAATTAGAAGGTCAGGGGTTTAAGTCCAAACCCTACCATGCTACCACTGTATCTGCCACAAAAAAAACATTCAGTTGCCAGTGAAATGCTGAATTAATCCATTAAGCTGCTGTATACTGAACTCACACTTGTACTCTTCATCTGTGCTAAGCTGGTCCACATTCGGTATTGTCTCTAATCATGAAGAACTATAATGTTTTTCACATCTCCTTGCTTCTGTAGCCAAAATCACTGAGCACTGATTTTCCTGTAACCTTTAACAGCACTACAGTTCGGTGACATTTCTGTGGCCTCTGTTCAGCACACTCTGTATTGGTCATGGCATTTGAATAGCTCGAATAGGTTGCAGTCGTGCCCCACATCTTGACCTCACTCTACTTCACCTCTCAGACTCAGAAACAGCAGGTGTCGGATATCTGTGTTAAGGCCAGAAGGACTCACATATGCCGAACCACCCTGTATCAAAGGACAATGGTGGACATTTAAGATCAGGTTATGTAAAATGGTCAGGAAGTAAAGTGCTTGATTTTTCTAAACACAGATTACCCTCAGCACTACATTAAATAGGCTTCTTTGCAGCAGAATACTCCTCAACCAGACTCGTTATGTTGCATTTTATCACATTTTCTGTTTTACAAAACATTAACAAGAGTGTTGATCGTTCCCTGTGGTCCAGTATACAGTGTCTTCACAGTTATGTATCCAGCTCCAAGGGTCACATCTCCCTTCCAGTGGATCGCTCGTTCAAGTCTGAAGGCCTTTCTAATGGCAACGCAGTAATTGGAGCCATAAATAAGGCGGCCTCCGATGAGCTTCTATCACCCCAGCACAAAAGGAATGCCACTGACCGATAAAAGAGACGTGTTTAATCAACGGCACAGTCGGCCGGGATGATAAAACCCCTGTTACTATGCAGCACAGAGACTAGGAGACAGTCATGCCTGGCACTGCGTATGCTGAGCAGAGATTTATTACCTCCCTCACTGAATCCCAACGGCATAAGAAAAGAGGGCCTGAGTCAAGGTATTCTCTATTTAGCTCTTACAATTAATCAGCATACTCATATGATTAATGATTAGGTTTGGCCCCAAGAGAGGAATGTAAAAACTTGTGTAGGTAGTATATTGTAAAACTGAAGATGCTAACAAGACATTCCTAGCAGGAAGAAACAAACAAACATAATAAAGAATTTTACCATGAAAAAAGATGTGAGCAAAAACAACAGTAAAAAAAAAATTTAATAAAAAAGGAAGTGGCTTTTACTTTATAATAAATAGCTCCTTGATTTTTTGCTAATCAGCAAGATACTTCTCAATTCACAGGTCAACCTACAACAAAATAAGTAAAAAGCATTCAGTTGAGGAGCCATTTGTGTCCCACTGATATTATCTTTACACAAAGACTATATAAAAACTGAACAAACTCTCCATTATATCACCAATAGGTTTTCTAAAGAGCAGTTTTTAAGTTCAACTGTGGCGCTTTGGTTGCCACCATCTTGGCTGGAGCTGACTCCTCCTAAATCCCAGTTAGTCCATAATTGGGCAAATGGTGGCACAAACGGGCCCTTGATGTTTGTTAAAAAAATGCCTATTTACCTCAGTTACCACAAGCTGGTTAGCTTAGCTTTATATTGTAAGGTGGCTAATGTTAATTAACCTAATCAACCCTACATGTCGTCCAGTGTCACCTCCTACATTTCTTGCAGTAAGTATAACTACAACAATTCCAGTTTGCTGGTTAGCTAAAGTGATACATAGCAGACAGCTAATGGTTTGACACCTGCAATGCAGCTGTCAATCAAATCGGATATTTATAATTATGCACACTTTTCTGGCATAATATAATTTTAACTGATGATTTATCAAGTTTACACCCCCTATAAAGTTTTCACAAAATGGGAAATCTAGCTCAAGTCAAGTCAAGTAGGTTTTTATTGTCATTTCAACCATATACAAGTTACAGTGAAATGAAAAAACGTTCCTCCAAGACCAAGGTGCTACATACAACATAAATTAACACCGTAAATTAACAAAACTAGCTAAGACACCTCATTAGCTAACTAGCTAACACAACAAATTAACCTCTTAAACTAACAAAACTAAGAGACCTCATAGCTAAGTAGCTAACACAACAAATGACCCCCTTAAATTAACAAAACTAGCTAAGAACTATACATGGAAATAGGGAAAAGACATCATGAAGTGCACTAGCTATGGAGACCTTTCTTTTCATTTTTGTACCAAACATTTATTTCTGTTGTAAAGTTGAACATTTTAACACTCACTTTTGGAGCCAACTCCCAGTGGTCTTTTGAGGAACTGCACATTTTTGCACTTGGACTCATTTTTCAGAACCAAAGGTTGCCCCTTGCTTTACAAATAAGGATGAAATTGCATCCACAATTCCTGAAGAGCACAGGAATAAGAAAAATATGTTTAATTTTTTTCTATATTTTTTTTTTTAGTAAAAATCATTGATCAATGTCAAACATTAGCCTAAATGTGCGTCTTTTATGCCTCTCATTATTTCCCTATCAGTAATTACGCTTTTTGACAGGATGATTTTATTCATATTTGGTCAAAACCACTATTTAGCTATCTCTAACAAGAAATAATAAATAAATAAATAAAAAATACTGAACTGCATATGTTGCCACATTTGCCGTACATTTAATCCTTCTATGACATCGCAAGCCTTTTGAGGCTAATCCCTAGAATTATGTGTCAGGAGAGCACTCGTGTCAGTTTGGTGCTCTATAAGAGACCAGAAACCCAGGAAAAGTAGATCACATGTCCATTATCAAATGCAGAGCTCAGACAGTGGGTTTTATTTGGAGGTGACATTCTCTTTAAGATTCCTGATTGCTGCTGCCTATGAGTCAGAGTGTGACTTTGCACCACTGCAAAACCAAGACTCAAAGTCTTTAAACTTGGTTCTACAATAGTGGATTGAATTTACCAATTTTGTTCACTTTACACAATGTAGCCTTCTGTATTTATCCGTGTAATCCTACACGGATAAATACAGAATTATTAATGTGTATTGTTATATACCATCACTTCAACCCGTGGGCACAATTGTGTCTCTTTTTTATTTCATTCTAAATCTATTTATCTGTATCTATCTCACACTTCCTTTTCGGACTCAATCATGCAGCACTTGATCAGCCAGATAAATGAGCTGTATTCTTCCTCACTTTGAATAAAGCATGTGCCAGATAAATACATCTTCATGCAAATGTTTAAAAAAAAATCTCCAAAATGACAACACATGCTGATATGCAAATAGAGGAAAGGAGGTAGAAGAACAAATGCTGCAACTTTTATTTTGAGGTGTTAAAACGTGACTTCAAAATGAGGATAAAAAAGGATTGCTCATCCTCCTTCTTTGTTTGCTTATGAAACAATGTTATTATTAACACTTGTATAACTGTTTGCAGCTAATGAGTCCCCTTGACAATTCGATATATCATATGTATTTGTTTTTGGTAGTTTTCTTTCCTAATATAAATACATTATTAACAGTATTATGGGGGGGGATCAGAATTCCCTTTTATTGATGACGTAATGTATAATGTTCACACTATTAAAGGGTTATCCAGGGTTATATCCAATTAAAGTACGGAAAGTTCTTCTTTCATTTAACTGGAAAATGGAATTATGTAAGATACAGGGATGAAAATATCACTAGCTCGCCCATATTATTATGGAATAATTACCCTTGCTTGTAGTTTTCCTGCTGTGGGAGTGTAGTGAGTGCTATTGTTGTCATTTGTACAGTAGGTGTGCACTGTACAGTGTTTTATTAAGTTCTAATTGGAAAGGCTAGTAGCTATACAATATAGTTTAGTACTTAAACACATGTTAAATAATGCATAATTAGTATGATAAAACAGCAAAACAGGGAAACAAATTTCAGGTAGGATGTAAAGGGGCCAGGGGTAGCTCAGTGGTTAAGGCATTGGACTACGGTTCGAAAGATCCCAGGTTCAAACCCCACAACCACCAAGTTGCCACTGTTGGGCCCTTGAGCTCAGATGTGTAATGAGATAAAAATGTAAGTCGCTCTGGATAAGAGCGTCTGCTAAATGTAAATAGGGCAGAATGTTGGACCAAACATGCCATAGGGTTGGTACGAGAAATTATTCACAGATTTGACATGATATACTGCATCATACATACATTACATACATAACTTTGCCTAGAAGTGAGAAAATCTAGATTCAAGTTAAGGTTAAATTATTTGTCACATATACCTTACACACAATGAAATTATTATTATTTTTTTTGCATTGGCTGAATCCCGCCTTGGGTGAACGACATTATTGATCATGATATTGCTGCTGCCATGAAACTGCTGCTTGTTAAACTGTCACCGACATGACAATACATGACATAAATAGAAAAATCAATAGCCAAGAAACACAAAAAAATATTCTCCTGTAATTGTACAATGACTCGATGGCTTAGGCTGTTTATTCCCGTTTTTACCTACGAATGTGTTTAAAGAAACAAATTACTAAGTTATGTAATACACTCTGTTCATGTTTCTTATACACGCTATTAGGTACTGCTTAAAAAATTCATACATCCACTATTTCCAGCATTTCATCTATATCTTCTCAATGAGTAATGTGTCACAGATGTGTCAGGCTCCGATAAACACAAAATCAAGAAAGCATTTCTGTGTAATCGTTTGACATAGTAATAAGTGAAAGACTGCGTGAATCCGTAATTATGAGCTAGCCTCAGCTATATATGTGCATTTTTTCGTTTGACCACAGGTGGTGCTAGTGTTCCTGGTTCCACAAAAGTAAATATCCACCAAAAGCTACTAGCTCATAAAGTAAGATGATTTAGATTTCAAATATGTATTGCAATAACTTTATGCAACAGAGTTTGTATTTTATACACACTATACAACAAAAACAGTTTGGGACAAATTTGTTATCAAAGTGCCAATTTCACATTTTAACAAGATTTCCTCATTATTTCTACAAAAGACTCAGTTGGGGAATTCACAAAATAAGTTCAATCATGGTGTAATATGCATTATAATATAATAACAGTATGGAAAACAATAACTTTATGCTGAAGAAGCTGTATAATGAATAGATATTATTTAATAAATTTGTGTAGCAGCTTGGAAAAATTCTTCATAAGGTTAAAGTTTGACAGTTTCTTCTGTTGTAGAGTTCTAAAAAACTTCGAAACATTTACGAGGGTGAGTCAAAAATTATCCACACCACTCCGATTTTAATAAAACTTCTGTTGGCCACACCAGCTTATCAGTGCTTTCCGTTAAAGCTACTGTCTCCCCAGTCATTATTGTTCTGGTGTGAATGTATTACATTACTGCGGCGCAAGCAAAAATGAACGCCCCATTTGTGATTTGCACAGAAGAAGAGCAGGGTGCAGTGATTGGTTTCTTGTGGTCTGAAGGTGTACCTATGCTTATGGATAAGCATAACCTGAAGTGATTGAATATCTGCAAACCAAATTTTAAAGTTTCTTAAAGAGCAGCATTACTGGTGGCGAGACATCGATTCATCACTATGGACTTTTTACATGCGTGTACATACGCAGTCACTCACACATTAATTAATGAACAGAGGTGCCTGAATATCCTATGAAGCTAACTGCTGCTACATACTGTACAAAACTCTGACGACACAGACCCCGGGGACAGCGACGGCGGTTTCGAACGAGACCCGTCAGACTTCTACAAAGCGCAACAGGTAATGACGTTTTGTCTAGGCTTCTGATTGGCCCCCTGTTGATTAGGGAGGCTCCTAACAGCACTTAACAGGGCGTATTGCGTTTTCATGTGGACAAAGATATCTTGAAAAAACGTAGGTCGTGTGGACAGAACTATTTTTTAAAACGCTTGGAGTCTCATTCCTGCGAACCATTCCTTAATAGGTTAGTATAGCATTTGTAATTTCACAGTATGACCTGGATTATTGATAGGATATAACTGTTCATGAATATTAATAGATCGTTGCATTCTTCATGAGGGTCCAGGTGTAAATAGGCTCACAGGCCATTAAAATGTGCCATCATGGGCATTAAAAAAACATCAAGCAATTTATTACTCAACATATATTTTATATTGCATATATTTTATGCTGAAACACTTTAACGCTTACACATCAGGTGTCTCATTAATATTATGATCTTAATGGTCTAGGTTTAGAATCCTAGCTGGCTAGTGAAATGTGTCCATGCCTGAGTGTAACCATCTTAAGCAATTCCTTTGCACATTATAACAAACGCCTCTCATGGTTATTTACGTAAGAATCATTTTAAACAGTAATTATGGGTTACCATTTTATCTTCCTCCTTCTCATGCATGCACTCAGCATAAAAAAGACACAGCTGTAACTCTCATAAGTGGAAATGATGGCTTTTACTAATGACAAACAACTTGGACAGGTTCTTCATTCCGCCTGGTGAAACCTGGAGCCAAACCCAACACACATTTTGTATTAGCGCTGCCCTAACACTGAAGTGTGTGTCTTTATATGTGTATTTTTTAAAGTCTTTCAGATGCAGAGGATCGGCACAGCTCTCAGGCAGAGAAAATCCGTACACAGCTATGAATCAGAGGCCAGAGTGTAACGGAATGAACAGAAAATACAGAAGCATACACGTGCAAGTATGCACACATGCCCAGAAATACAGTGCAAAGAACTGAGGCAAACACAGAGGGAGACAGACTCTTGAATAAATACACACAAACACCCCCAACATGCTAGCAAAGAGACATGTGCAGAACGAAACACACCTTCAGTGGTGTTAAGTAAACTGCCTAAGTTGGCTCAGTGTGTGTGTATGTGTATGTGTGTGTGGAGGAGAGTGGGAAGAGAATATCTCATCAGAGTTGGGCTGAAGGATCCTTTATTAGCCGTTCTCTGTCTAGGTGTGGGTTTATAATACTTTATAATTTACAGTAGCATGTGCTTTAAAATATAGCAGATAAAAGAATCACAGTTGGCTGGAACTGGCTGATAATAAGCAGTTTGCAGAATCAGTGTGTGCAGGGTTTGAAATTAACACCCGCCCACCAACCAAATGCGGGTAAAATTTGGCAACTGGTGTTTTATATAATTTACCAGTCACTCTGGCGGATAACCTTATGCTGTTGCTCATTTTATTCGCCCTGTTTGATTGTTCTCCAGTCACAGTAGAAATAAACATTATGATTTTATTTCTCGCTATTTTAGCATAACTCTGAAGACATGCAGCGAGTTTAAAAACAGTAGGCATACAAAGAGAACATCAAAAAAAAAAAAGTTAAAAAGAATAAAATGGGAGGGGAGATGAGGATGCGAAAATAGAAATAGCACAGTAATCACCAGTCTATGATCATGAAGGATAATTCTTGCTAGCAAACTTTCTTGCTTTGGATTCATAACACAGTGGTACCTTGGAATACGAACGCTTGTCTTAAGAAGTTTCTGCTTAAGAAACGCAAGGAAAAAATTGGCATAAAAAGCATAGTTTTTCTGCATTTCGTGATGACACAGCACCAGGGGTCCAAAGAAAGTCCAAACCAAGGATGGTAGCAAGAAGAAAAGGGAGCCATTTTCAGTTTCATTTTTTAAAATCAGCCTGTGCCAAGAGCAATGATATTAAGGTTAAGTGAGGTTTAATGACTATTTATGTCATATTTTACTTCACTTACATACATGTATTTTCTAAATGTTTGGTTTTTAAATGCAAAAATATGAATATAGTGTTGGAAATTGGTAATATTTTATCTACTACTATACTATATACTATATACTAATATAGTATCTACTACTTAAAGAGATAACCATACTTAGGACATATTAATACTTAATAACATACTTAAACATGTTCAAGTTTAGATAGCTGGCTAATTTAGTTAAATATGTTGTGGATTGTGGATTTAGGATTGTGCATTTGTGCTTTACATTTTTTTTTACATGTTTCATTGATATGTTTGTTTCAATTCCCTCACTTTAAAAAAAAAAAACCTTTCTTAAAGAAAACAATAACTTTCATTTTAGCCAACTAAATTTCTGTTTGTACTGACTGTGGAATTTGATTTAGTCTTCTGCAGTCGTAGCTCATCCGCCTTAATACTTGATATTTTGTGAGTTTAGAGATGTATTTCTTTCTTTTTTTACAGAGTTGTAAAAAAATGGTTTGTAATACCATAAAACACCAAAGTGGTACAAATGATCAAATTATCAAAAACACCTGGGGTGCTGTTTCTACAGCTTCAAAAATTTGAATAGCATGGAAAAAAACTCATATAAACTCTGTAATTTAATTTAAAAGGTGAAACTCTCATATATTCAACAAGGAGTGTTCAAGTCAAAGTGGGACTTGCGATAAAATTTCTTGTGAATGAAGGTGTAAAATCAATTGACGTTTACAGAAGACTTTAAGCACAGTACGTTGGAGAGACTTTTAGCCACAGTAAAACATTTTTGAACATCCATGAATAATGATCCTCCTTGAGGTGGCTTGGAGCTCCTGTGAACATTCAGCGAGTGGAACGCCTGATCCTTGTAAATTGATGGATAACTTGTCGCCAACTTGTGGAAGAGATGCATCTGTCTGTGTGAAACTGTACACACAATCAAGCACTAGTGAAACACTGGTATAAGTACATTAGTATGGGAGGGGGTTTATATAGAGAAATAAAGGTAATTTTTACTCTCCTAATTATGTTCTGATATTCTGCACTATCAAAAGACTTGAACACCCTATATAGATCCATTATATGTAAAGTGGAATATTACAAGCCTTTTTTTTAGCTGTAATTTCGATGATTAGGGCTTCAAACTTGTGAAAATCATAATTCCTGTACCTTAAAATATTATTTTAATTCATGTTTGAGTAAATTATTATTCATACAACCAATTCTCCTCTGGCCTCTCTCATCAACGATACATAGATTGAATCAGCAATGTAATACTGAAACCAGCTTGAGTTCAAATTTCAAGGTCTTTCAAGGGAACATTGACTAAAACTCTCGACTTGCATCTAAATTATTTTTGCATTTAAAGTGAGTATTGAATGTACAACCACCAAAAAAAAGTCTAACGTACCTATATTTTACAATTCACCTGCAAAATTCTAGAATTCCAAAAAGAAGTATGAAAACAGGTGTTTCCAAAAAAAATTCAAAAACGTCGAAAAAAATCAGCTTGATTTTCCCCGGCTTCTAAACTGATTTGAAAAAGGAAGTGTATGACATCTGGCAGAGTTGGAACAGAAATATCTGGGAGAATGTATGAGAGGCGAGTATGCAACATGGGGGGCGGATATTACAACTAAGAGCATCCAAAAGCTGCTTAGACAATGCAAAAGAGATTGGAAGTAATACTAAGAGGAAAAGTGGTTCTGAAAAGTAATTAAATAACATCTATATCACATTCAATAAGGAAAATAAATTTTTGGGGAAAAGTTATCATTAATTTTCCATGCATATCTTACACACCATTTGACAATTTTCTTGCTTTAACCAGTGACCTAATGTCTGAAATCTAGCACATTAATATAGAATAGAATAGAATAGAATATATTTATTGTCACTGGAACTTGTGGGAAGTCCAACGAAATTAGGTGCTTCACACATATTACACAAGATACACAAATTACACTTTACACACTTTATACACAACAAAAATTACGCTAGAATCAGTTAGACGTACGGCACCAAAATTTACATATATTGCACAGGACATTTTTAATTTACGTATATTGAAATGTAAAAATATAAATTAATGTATCTTGCACAAAAAAGTCGCATAGTTGCACAGAAAGTTGCACAGGACGTTTAAATTTACATATATTGAAATATACATTAACATACAGTATATTGCACAAGAAAGTTGCATATACTGCACTTTACCCATACTGCACATAAAGTGACTGATATTGCACTAGATTTACGCTTATAAAATAATAAAATATATAAAATAATATGGTTGTAAATGAATTCGGGTTTGTTGTGTTTATTTTGTCTAAAGTGTATGCAAACCTTAAAGTTAGCCACAGCGAATATTAAGCGAATATTAATATTAATAATAATATTATTATTATGTTAATAATAATATTAACATTCTGATTTCAGCAAGCTGTGATGTATCTAGGAGAGGATCTACAAAATATGAGATAGAGAGATGGAGGCAGGAAGCACTATGCCAGGGCTGCCGAAGTTCAGATCATGTAATTACATAGCACAATGGGGCGGGTGCACAAGGTAGCCCTGTAGAAACCAGCGTCTCGGTGCCATAGCACACAAATGTCAATGTCACACTCATAAAACATTACTGAAATCTTTCATACAACTGTCTCTGAGCGTGACAGAGACAGACAGCAGCAGAGCGATACCAAGGAAGGCATGAATAGAGCCAGCAGGTCTGTGCTGGAAGACTTACATTTTGAGCTGAAAATATGACACAAGAAAGCCTTGTAAAAGATGTAAAAATCTTAAAGTTAAGACGGTGCATAATACATTTTAGATTTTTTTTCTATTCTGTTCGACATGATCAATCTTATCTTTTAGATTTGAACAAAATCTGCTCTTTAATTCCGAACACATTGCACGGAAACGCTTAGAACAATCAAACCCATATTTGCATTCTGGATGCATTTCAACAGCTCCCTGCTCCATTCCTCTCGTATAGCCAGCTGGATAATGACATGAGGGAGGTTTCCTGGGGAAACATGCACGCCGAGCAACAGCCGAATCAAAAGCTGTGCACATTTTTTTATGCTCACACACACCGACACACGTTGTATCAGCATTTTGTATTTTCCTTTTTTTATGCATTTCATGAAGATAGTACTTAGACAGGCTGTGGTATTTTTATTACACATGGATTCTTTGAAACACCTCAAGCTTCAATTGAATATTCAGTCACATTGTTTGGCGTCACTTGTGAGCAGTAGGATGCCCAGGGTGTTTAGACATGGGAAGACAAGACTGAATTTGCCAAATATTTAATTCACTCTTGAGGCAAAATTATATAAGATCCATCCAGCACCACTCATTGTTGGAACTTACAGCATATACTTTCTTCCATTCCCACACTAGGAAGAAAGAGAGAGAGAGAGAGAGAGAGAGAGATGAAGCCAGATCAGAAGGGATGCCCAGATGGGCCAGGATGCGCAGCGATAAAACAGCAGATGTCCAGAGAAGCTTTCACACTCTGCTATTGCCCTTGAGTCCTGCTCATCTTCGCAGAGATCCTGAGTGACAGCATAGTCCATCCGGAGACTTCTCAGCAACCTCACCCAGGTCCGGACACCCTCTCTTACACCACAGAAGCACAGACACGCACATGCACACACTCACTATAAGTGTTGTGCACCACTGCTGCTGCATGCATCTGGTCTGCTCCCAGTGTGAGCTTGAGTCTTTTTTTTGGCCTGCACTCGGGATCTACATAGGATTAGGAGGTGGTGCTGATTTCAATAAATGCATGCCAGAAGTGGGATAAAACTTGAGATGCAGATGGTAAATAGCAGTCATTACTCCACACACCCCCATGATTCATCTCTCAGACTAATGCTGGCGTTTCTAATAGATCTGCTAATGCTCCAAACATATGGGGAGAGGAGAGGCTT